>WJFB01000397.1:0-65993 GCA_009870185.1 Pygmarrhopalites habei | reverse complement strand
AAGCTCTCTGCAATAATAATATTAAGTATAAAGGACGCATTGTGGGATAAATGGGAAAAAATGCCGACACTACTACTTACACTATAATTTGGAATAACATTGAAAGTGTAGCCTTGTGAATAACATAAATTGTTAGAAGGGCTTTCTCACAAAAATTCTGGTGTTCTATCTTGCATGCAGATAAAGAGTTTGTAAATTGTATGTATAGGTAAAGTTAAGTATGTGTTCACCAAAGAAACCAAACCAAAGAAATTTTTCTTTTCATTGTTGCAAGGAGGGTGGCATAAAAATTTTAATCCACTTTCTTTTAAAGTAAGTTTCAAGAGAGAACTTTTTTTTTCTGCTGAGAATATTTTTTGAATTATAATGCATATAAATACATGTATTTCTCAACAATGCACAGCTACGCAAATAATCTCTCTTTGCTATAATGTAGACCTACATTGCGAATTCTTTCACTTGAGAGAGAGAGAGAGAGACTCTCATGCAGTTTACAGTATTTTGCATGCAAGTTGCTCTGTATATATACACATATAATAGCACAATATGTGGGTATATATTTAATATACATTTAAAAGAAGTATTACCTGTTAGAGTTTCTGATTGAAGTCAGTGATATAGAGAGTAGTAAGAGATTGTAATGTAGATATCAAGGTTGTTGGGGCATGGTAAGGTAGTAAAGTATGTAGCTCTGCACGTTGTGTATTACTTTAATTAAGTGCTCCGCATTGTGAATCCTCATAATCTACTGTAAATTTAGTCTGCAGTGGGTCGTTGGTCAAATGTCATAATTTTACTTAACTGCACTCATTGTAGCCTATAAATTCATCAGAGACAACGCACGGGATTAAGTATGAATAGATGTGTGTGTGTGTGTGGACTTTGGATTACTCCTGACACTCATTAAACTGGTGTGCATGTGACTCACACCAGTCTCCATTTTTCAGACTAGGAATTATGACAGATAAAGTGGTGTTTTCATGTACATAATAATATTTTACAAGTAAAAGTTTTATTTTCTGTTTTGCCACAATAAATACCATACTTACATATAATAGGTTACATGGTTAACATGGTACGTGTGCGGAAACCGTGTGAGCAGTTAACTACTAGACTTTTTAATGGAGGGATGGTTAGGGATGGTAAACATTTTTATTTATGCTGTGTGTCTAATTATGTTGAAATATAAATTGATATTGATTTTCAATGAACTCTTGCCTACTACATACCTACTTAAATATTCGCACACACACAATTTTAGAGTAGTCACTGACTCTTGATGATTTACTTACATGTTTGCGAACAACGTTAACTGCGAATAATACAAATATGGGTTCGTCTCTGTGTGTTTTCGATGAGTCATTCACGATAGCAATATTAATATTGTCCTGAGGATCTTTTGTGTGTTCTATCCTATCCGCACATTACTTATTCTATGAACGGTGAACCCAACTTTAAGGAGTTTTTTGCAGCTGTTTGAGACTTAGGGGAAATGTGAGAGTAATGGTCGGAGAAGAATCGGACAAGCTGATTTAAAGTGAGTTTATGATTGTGTGGAAAGTTCATGAATAAACTATTAAAAATAATATTCGCATTCTGGTTTGGAATGAGATGAATAGTACCATTTTATGGATGTAAATGAAATGTCAAAAATTTTCGCACAGATTGTTTCATAGGACATTACTATTACTTTCATATTAAACTCCTTTTTCTTTAATACATTCGTTCAAAATTTAAATGAACAGAATCTTGCATTTACATATCATTTTATATGTACGTGTACAAGTAATCTAATTAGGAATATCAAAAGTCAAGTTTTAAAAATCAACTCATATTGTTTTTCTCCATAATACATTATACTAGTTAGTATGTGTGATTATATTTACTAAACAATGGTAAGCGTACAAGGAAATGAAACAATATCACGACATGTTTACGAAAAATTAGCTCTACAGAACAGATATACAAATGAAGTAGTTGTGTAAAAGCATTACACAAGTCAAATTTTGAGTGTGAGTACAATCTACTTTTCCCTAACTTTTTTTCATGGACAGGTTTTCACAGACTGCTGCAATGTGTCTTTGCGATCACTCTGATGACGTAATAAGTTGTCATTGAGCCCTAGAATATGTTAAAGAAGGGCATACAAATTCAGAGAAATATAAAAGTAAGGTACGGAAAGGTAGACTAACCATTAAAAATGAAGTAAGCTAGTATTTTCAGAAAACACGTGCATTTTACATATCATTACGTTATACAGAAAAGTATTACAACATTGGAATCTCCAAGAAAATGGAGATTGTCAAATGGCAACGTATTTTTAGTCCTTACATTTAAACATTTTTAATTAATTTTTAGTATAGAACTTCTATAAAAGAAGTATACACTGTGATTTTCTGTTATAAACTACTTACAATGGCGAGTCTCCCACAACATAATAT
Source organism: Pygmarrhopalites habei (assembly GCA_009870185.1). Lineage (NCBI taxonomy): Eukaryota > Metazoa > Arthropoda > Collembola > Symphypleona > Arrhopalitidae > Pygmarrhopalites > Pygmarrhopalites habei. Next base: position 63,552 of record WJFB01000397.1, on the reverse strand, counting down.
ATTATTAAAAATTTTATTAATTTATTATTAGTGCACTAGAATTAGTAATGACTTACGGATAAACAAAACCAAGTGTATCAAAAAAAATATATTTTCCTTATACTATACTGTCACAATGATAAAGAACGAAGAATCTTTTTGTAATCACTAGTGATTGTAATAAAATTTTCGAGAGCATAGCATTCGTTCATTTCCAACAACTCTATTCTTTGTGAAAAAGACTTGCACATTACTTAAAAACCGGGAACTTCCTGAAGAAATAGCAGCAACGATTTTTTAATTACTTGAGTACCTGAATGGCGTATGCACTAATCAATCTCTTATCATTATATACCTCTCGTCGTCACCATTTGACATTGTAGATTTATATTATATGTATTATAAATAAAAATAATTATTTGTAATTCTCTAAAAAATTTTCTTCTTTTGAACGGAGCTGTTGACTTTATTCAGTATTTTTGGTGCGAGCCCTGAGTTGCTTCAGAATTTGTTTTTCCCTTTTCTTTAAACTTTCTTCGATTGCCTTGACTTTAGACTGACGAGATTTAAGATGATTCTTTAAATTTCTCCAATCTGACAATGATCCTGGCCACTGGCAAACAGTGTCGTCCGTTTTACAGTTTGGAGAGGTGGAAATTCCATTGAGCAGATTATTGATTTCAGTTTCAAAATCTACTCAAAGGGGAGAAAAATATATTTAAAAACAAGTTATTTCAGATAAAAGTGCGTACGTACATGCCATCATAAACAATGCAGAAAATGTAAATAATACAAAACTTACTTTGGAAATTAATGACGTCAGCCTGAATAATAGCATTAATAACTGAGGAGGTTGCATTTTTTACTCCTAAAGTCTCCTTCAGGACTATAGTGGCTGTGTCGGATTCGTTGTCAGTTGAAGGGGAATTAGCAAGTACTTCTTCTTCTGTTGAATTTGTTGTTGCACTAATTACAGGTACCTTAAGAATTCTCGTGTCCTCAAGAGAAGAATGATTACACGTTGTTTGGACTGTTTCCTTACTTTGACTAACATCATCAACTGCATTGAGCAAATTTGTGCTGACTTTCTCAAGACTCCCGCATGGACTAGAACTTGGACCAGAGGTTGCAGCAGGAGGGGGAGATCTTCCTGCGTCGTCGGAATTTGAGGCTAAAAATTTGTGATTTAAAAGACATGAGACATTGTTTTCTTCGTAGTTAAATACACATTTATGCTTAAATAATGTTTTCAAAAATTACCACAAGAGTTAGTGGGTGGAACTGAGACAGCATAACTAGGAACATACTTTGGATAGGATATAACAGGCTGGACAATACACATGGCGGACACAGTTATTGATTCCGTTTTACTCGTATTATGACTACTGGCAATTGTAAGTAAATCTGAAGATCCAGGATTTCCAGTTGAACTGGAAAATTCCATCTGAGATGGAAGAGTTAGGGACAAGCTTCCCAAAACTTCAGAAGAGCTTTCAGTCGGAGACTTTATAAGAGGTGTCAGAAGCTTTGAGGATCCACTAAAAAATTAATAAATATGGCAAAATATAAGTATGAAACACTTCTTCATTGAAATATTTCAAAATTAAACAAGTTGCAAAGTCTTGTCATTATTGCAAATCCAACCTGAACCATGGAGTTTTGTCTCCTTGCACCAAGTGTTTGCCTCGTTTTTCTCTCATCATTCGTTCTGCTGCAAGTACAATATATAATTCATCTCATATTATATTATTATATTTTGGACCAACCACACACAAATAATGGTCCTCATGGGGTACATAATTTTTGTCATATACTCCACGATTCTCTTTGTCACCACATTTGTGTTTCCCACCTGGTCACACTTTTGTGTTGGTCACCACAAAATAACTTAGGTTATGTATCTTTTTATAAATATCTGTACAATAAATTAACATAACTTACATATTAAAATACCTTATAACACATATCACACTACGTACACAATTCAAAATAACAAAAGTGTTCCCTATTGTCACTTACCGGTAACATATCTCCACTCATTTTCTCGCTCTGGAACAAACATGAGATGAAAATTTATTTTTTAGCCATTGTAATCAGAGTGAAAGTTGTCATCTTTTTCTAAAAAGAAAATTGGAAAATACTTACTAGTTTTTTCTTGCTTTGATGCTGGCTTAAGACCAAGGTGTGCAAGAAATGAAACTTCCTCTTCATTTAAGTCATTTTGTCGTGTGGATGAGGGATCATCAAAGGCTATTTGAAGAAGCTTTTTTTCGAATTCATTTGACAATTCACTCTTTGGTGGAGTTGAAGGTCTTAGTTTTAATGGAGGCAGCGTGTGATGTTGAGAACGTCTAATAAGAATATCCAGTTCCAGCTCTGTGTACAGTGAACACATTACAAACATTACATAATAACATCGTACAAAAGTCTTTGTTCCAAGCAAAATTCATATTATTGTTGACATTTATAATATATGAATTGGGATGTAAATAACACACCTGACTTTTTTCTTGGTGTGATTAGTCCTAAAGCACTGTAAAAACAAGTCAATGCAATATTGGTAACTCAATGAATAGACTCGTGACTAAAAGTGTTAAATGTTGAACCAAAACAATGCTAACCTTAAAAATTCTTCTTGGTCCGCTTCTAGCTTTCTCTTTAGTATTCTTGCATTTCTAGACTCTTGTTTATGTTCATTAATTATCTTTTTAACAATTTCTTGAGCACTTTCTGATTGATTATTAATTTTACAACAATCTTCAGGCACCACCATTCCTGTTGTTGTTGAATGGTCCATCTCAACTTTCACTTTGTTCAAATCAGGGGATGAAAGTATTTTTAACTCATTTTTGACGGTAACTTCATTAATCTGAGTCACTTGGACATGTAGCATTTCATGGTCATCTGAATTTCCCTTGTTGTCAGTCATATTTTCATCGCAAGTTTTCTCTGATTCGTCTGTTGCTGTATGAATATTTTCAGTTGACTCTGAAAGAAGAGGAGGAGTGTTATTGTCATCAGCTAAGGATTTCAAAGGAACTTGAAGTGACGAATTTTCCATTTCACCATCTTCTGAATTTTCTGACTTTGGCAATGTAACAATAACAGATCGTCGACCTGATGGTTCTGTCGTCAAGTCTCCATCAACTCGAGTTTTCAAGTCAACCACAGATTTTGAGTTAAGAACTTCTTCTATTTCTGAGGATTGTGGTGGTGGTAGTGGGGATGATGAATTGTCGTGATTAATTTCTTTTTCTTGAGATGATGCCGTGGACTCACTTCTACACAAATAGGCGATCATAAAATTGGTTGAAGAACTGGACACATTTCTAGGATTTGTAGTAGAAGCGGTAGTAGAAATTTTCACATTTGATGGCAATGACAGATCCATTGGTAAAGGGTGAATACTTCCAGAATCCCCACCATCTTCAATCGAAGAAGAAACTTTACGAGTTACATTGTACTCATCATTTTCCACTTTTGTTTTCTTCTCTGAAAGTGAAAAGTCCATCGGTTCGCTTTCTGAACCATGTTTACTTTTACTATGCTGTGATTTTCCACATTGAGGGTTTTTCAGTTTTATTTCATTTCCCCCTCCACTTTTTTTATTATCTTCTGCTTTATTCCCTCCAGGGACATCCTCGGACATCATATGATTGTTTTTATTATTAGACAAAGAACTGGATTTCCACTGACCAGAATTCATTAACCTTTCCTTGTTATGTTTCCTGATGGCATTAGATTTTGGTTTAAAGTTGGTTGGGAGTGTATCACTTCCACCGAGATTAGCAGTGGATGACTTGAAAGACAATTCTTTCCCAGTTTTCACTGGTGCTGTTGTTGTCGTTGCATTTGATTCCATTTTTGAAAATGATTTCTTTGGAATTGTCCCCCGAATTGATGAATCTGATGAACCTTTTGTACTAGAAACTTTGACATGATTCACTTTCCTTTGAATTGAATCCTGAACAGTTGACCGGACACTTGAGGATTTTCCATCACTACTGGACACTTTCCTCACATGTGTTTCTTGTTCATTTGATGACACTGAACTAGACTGTCTTTGTGAGATAATAGAAGCAGAATGGTCTGTAGAATTTGGTGTTGAGGAAACTTGTGACACATAAGTAGGAGAAGACCTTCCTGAATTCTGTTGTAATGAGAATGAAGGTAGATTGTACGATGAACTTGCATTTGTGGACACGGATGACATATTTGTCTCAGGACTAGGTGGATAGTAGGAATGGCTTGCATTATAATATGGCTCGTTTAAGGCATAGCTAGAATATTATATTAAAATCACATTATTTACTTTGTCATGACTAAAAAATTTAGATAAAGCTTCATCGTATGAAACTTGCCTTCTATTAAAGGATGATGGCATAAAGGGTTGGTAGGAAGGTGGAGGTAACCAGGACCACGAAGTGTTTGTAGGAGTTTGTTGTAGTCCATCGAGTGTCCCATAAGAATAATGATCATTTAAGGAACCTTCTCGTCCAGCCCAATGAAAATGAGAATAAGACGCCGGGGAGAACATTGGGGACCTTGGAAACATTGGTGGAGGACCCAATTGTGGTGGTTGAAGTCCGCAATCATATTTTGGATATCCTGAGCTCAAATTTGGTGGAACTGATAATGTTTCCTGTACATATTCAAAAACATTATATGTATTACCTTTTTAGTAATTATTACAGAGCAACTGTAGTTAATATTTAGCAGTCCCAGTAACTAAATGTAAATGTCAGGCATCAAATATCAGACAGAGAGCTAAAAAAAATAAGAGTACATCTTTTGTGTATGTTTGTAATCATCTTTTATCTACATATATGAATGGGCATATATACCTACTTGTCCTTGAGAAAATCTAGAAAAACTACATCGTAGAATATAATATAATGTGACCTAACATAGCATACAGAAATGATTCATGTTACATTTGTGACTAAGAATTTACTATTGGACCAAAATGGTAGAAGCCTATAATATAGCTAATTAATTTTAGTGTGTGGATTTAAGAGTCAGTCAATGTGTCGTATCCCATTAAATTATCATATGCTCACACCAACTTGAAACACTACAGCATGTTGTATAGAAAGAAAACAAATATGAAGGCTAAATAAATTATGAACTACAAGACTCATTAATAATGAGTCATTATCATTCAGCATAACTTTGGACGTGTACAAAGCGTTCAAAAGAAGCACATGTATCTGTGAAAATATTTACTATTAATTGTACATACAGAAATGAGCCGAACCTTTCTCAAAGAAGAAAGTGTTGTACTATGGGCAGACATTGGAGCAACTGTTACTACTGGTGGTTGAGAAGAGTGGGATCCAGTATCTAAATTAGGATTAGATCCTGAGGATGAGGCTAATGATGTTTTCCTTACAGGCGTAGAACTTGTCGTTTCACTTTTGGATTCACTTTTACTACTTCGAATTCTACTACTTGACCTCGGATGGTGTTCATATGTAGGAACATCACATTTTGGTTTTGTAATCAAAACCGGTTCAATTGGTGGACATCTTGGCAGCTACGAACAGTAAATGAATCCAAAAATTATTGCAAATGTTTCACAATACTCGTCTCAGGGTGATAAATGTGCAAATAATTACCTCTGTCAAAAAATTACCTGAGTTTCTCCGGATGGAAGACGAGCTACAGTGGCTTCTACACTATCTGTAAGGGAAAGCAGTAAGTTAAATAAAATGTGTGAGAAGGTCTGGAAATACTCTTTTGTCAATAAAATATACCAACCTTCTGGTGGAGGTGGTCGAGCCATCCAATTAAAATGTCTCTTGTGAACAGGTAGTCCCCATCTATCATATTCAGCACTTTGAGCCCATAAGGTTTCTGAAAATTTTAAGAAATTCAATCGTAAGCATCTCTTACTACATAATATATTAAATGTTTTTTACATAGATTGCAAGTACAATCTTGAATGTAGTTCAAGATAACAAACCTGAACAGTCCAGGCAAACAACAGCAAGTGGATTATTTCCCAAAGTCAGACTGCCTGGTGCTCTTTGATTGGCAAGAAATGGAAATTCCTGAAAAGGCAGTGTTCTCACACGCTTTCGATACGTCTCTACACCGCAAACGGCACAAATGAACCTACACATGAAAGAATCAATTTAAATGAGGATTCATAATAATGTGATTAATTTTGCAATCGATAAAATAAGGATCACACATTACCTGTACAAGTTATATTTTCTATTCATTGGAGGGGCTGGTGTTGGAAGACGCTCATAACTCTTCCACCTAAAAGTTTGAATAATATTTTTGTTAAGATTATTCAGGAATCAAATTGGTGAGATGTATATGCATAAATACTTACTGAGCTTCCAGTGAAGCATGGCAAAATGCACACACAAAGGTACTCCCATCTTCTCGGAGAGCTACAAATAAAGGAAAAGATGACAATAAGTTACATCATGTAACTTCCATGTCCGAAGATTTTGCTAATGTCCTTCGGTTGAATTTATAATTATTTTAAAATATTCACCGGCTCCATTAGGCGACTGTAATTGTAGAAGAAATGGGTAATATGGTCGTAGTGAAGTTGAGAGACGGCTGCGAACTTTTTGAGCCCATTCCTGTGAATTAAAAAAAACAGAGAAAGTTATTAGACAACTGCAAAAAATTCTTAGCTGGTCACTTTCACTGAAAAATAAATAACTGCTTACTTTCGAACTGGGCATTCCACATGTGTAACATGTTATTGTTAGTGTTTCACCAGCGATTTGCTTATTAGAAGAAGAGAGATTCATCGTCATTTTCACGGAAGACCAAGTGAAATGTGTGTTGTTGTTCTTGAATTGTTTTATTTTTTTGACGTTTTTTAATGTGTATTATATTATTTAGATATTTAGGATTTAAATCAACTTTTTATTTTTATATTAAAATGTTCAAATTCTTTTACGTCTCACACGCGGATAATGTTTCGATCTGTCATGTTGTTGTTTCATTAGTTGTGAAGACATTCTCTTCGTTGAATACAAACTACAAACGTTGCGTGTGTGTTTTGATTGAATAGTTCTGTTATAACTTTTTAGCTATACATGACTACTGCTCGGCTTTTGGTACGCGAAAACAACATGATATTCTATTCAAATCTAACAATAGTGTTTGATCTAGTAAATATCTAGTTATGAACCAGTTACACCAATCTTTATCTACGAATAGATTGTCTATTTCTGACTTGCCATTGTACAACTAAATCAATAGCTCCATCAGTATCTTGACTTCAAAGCAAATATTTTTGAAATAAAAATAAGTGTACATTTGATTTTTTTATACTACCTACATACAATTATCAATACTGATTTGGATTTCTTTCACATGCCGATTAAAATATTATTATTATTACACCACAGTAGATTCCTATTTGCTTCGTCAATACAAAAAAAACGGATTTGATGGGGTATTACACATTTTTTGGAAAGCACTTTTTAAAATTTTTTTGAATACTATTCAAAATAAAGTACTTGTATATTATTATTTCACTATTTTCATTTTATTTCTCTTCTTTGAATCAAAGGCAGCCTCTTTGTCACTTTAACAATAATGTCAGTCTCATACAGATTGATGACGACGATGATGAATCCAAGTTCAAATGGAAAAACGAAGAGAAATATCAAGATTGATTTGTGCAATTGATTCTCTCTCTCTTTTCTATATATATCTCATAAGTATCTCGTGTAGTAAGGATAACACACACACATGTGTAAAAGAAATAGTCTGCAGAATTGACGTCATCCAGATATATCCGAAGAGAAGATATGAACATCAATTTGCTTAATTTCATGTATCATAATATATCTGGAGAGAGAGAACACACACGTACAGTTCACAACGAGATGAAAAGAACACTAAATCGACAAAGACCGAAATGAGAAGGAATCTTGTGAGCTGAAAGTTCCGGTTTAAGCTAGAAATTATTCAGGATTAATTTTTTTGTAATCTTTTAAGGCATATGACAGATAAAAAAAGAAGTCTTTTCGTTTATAGTCATGATGTGCCTGTACGATGAGGGGCAAAATTTTTCTTCCATAATAATAATATGTAGTAATGTTATTATTATTAATCGCTTATGCAAAACTTGTCCTGTCTCACTGTCTTCTTCCCCCCTCTTCTCCCCTGACACTCTGTCTCATGGGTATGTAAAAGAGCACCATCACCATTCATGTTGATAAATTTAGAGTTTAATATTTGACGATATCTTCTGAATCACACACACAATGTTACAAATTCAGTAGACTGGTTAAAAGGAGATTTAGCCACTTTTATATATAGATATATATATTTATTGTTGGGCATGTCTCAACGGATTTCTCTCTCAATGTTGTAAACACTCTAAAAAAATTTTTAATTGGCTGACGTATCCTGATATCAAAATAATGCACACACACTTATCATGTACTTAATATTAGAGTCCTTCCCAAACAATCAACTACATATTTTCCTCTCCATTGAAAGTACTTTGAAAAACTCAAAGTTCCCACTAAGCCTTATCCTTGCAGTTGACCAAAAAATTGCATTTTATTTTTTTTCAATCCAAATTTTTGCAAAATATATCTCTTGCTCTATTAATGAAGCTGTCCGTGTTGTACACATGAATGAAAAATATCTCTCTGTAGGCAAGCATCACCCACTGATTACTTGAGTAGACAGAAATACAAATAGTTAGAGATAATAAAATATGATTTCATCATTTTATTAAAAAGGATTGACAGGGAATAAAAAAAACAAAATGTAATATATACTTGTACTATGATATCTATATAATAAAATAAGTGATGTTTGAGTGCGTAGAACCTGAGACTGTCTCATACAAGTTTGGACTGGTTTCATAATTATTTATGACTCTAATCGCCTTGCATTGCGTAATGGTCTTTCAATGTACAAAGATTTTGCTCACAGTTTTTAACTATAAACTATGTACTTTGTAATAGACTTCAAACTTTTGATTAGGGAAAAGAACAAAATGTCATTCAACACACACACACACACACTCTCACACGTCTATATATAAATAATTCAAACAATGATAATATCAGAGAGAGAGAAAAGTTTGACAGTTCTTTTTCTTATTTTCCAATACTTGACCTCGATTCCCAGGGTCTACTTGACCTTGTCTTTGTGGGGTTGGGACCGAAGGATTCTGCTGCTGGGTCATTGTAGTATTAAGCGGTTCTTCTTTTGTAGTTGTTTTCTTGGAGACAATTTTACCATCTTGAACTGGTTTCTCGATCGTTGTTTGATTCTCAAATTGCCCTCCTCCTCTAATTTTTTGCACAACTTTCGCGTCAGTTGGAAGGGATTGGAGATGGTTTTTCAGTTTTTCGCACAGGTGCATTTGTTCTCTTTTGTTGTTGTTGTTGTTGAACTCCTGGACTAGTTGGCATATTTTTACTAGTGGTTGTTGGGACGTCAGAATAAACTAAAGTATTGTTTTCTGCTTCAAATGCATGTCTCAAGTCATCTCGTTCCCTCACGGCCTTTCGATGAGACTTTATCTTTGTTGCTTTCTCTATGAGATCATTTCTGAGGACGGGGAAAGTTTTAAGGACTTTGTCCAAGTCATCACGATGCAACATTCCCACTTCCGTTTCAAGTCGGGCTACATACGAAAATCGGAATGGTTCTCGAGGCAAAAGAATTTTGATCTGAGGAAATAATGAAAATATAATTTACACACCTCCCAAATAAGTCACAATTTAATATGTACAAGTCTGTAGTCATTTAAAAAAGTACCTCTCCAAAACAGTCATTTTCATACAGAGTCTCCACACACAATTCTATTCCCATATTTTCATCAATTATGAGAACTTCACCTCTTTTAATGAAATATACAGCGTCACACACATTCCCACCCCGAACAATGTGTCCTCCGGGTAAATAGAATTCATGACGAATCCTGGCTGTGATTTGACGTAAAATTTTCTCATCAACTTTCCCTAAAATCCTTGACTGGAAATATTCAAAAACAATGCGGTCAATCTAATTATCTGACATGATATGTAGACATATTCAAACAAAAATATTCTCACATTTCTCAAATTCGGACCATAAACTTCATAAGCAATGTCTGAGCGAAGTGGATATGGGAAATCATTTAATAGAGAGTAATATGGCATTCCTTTAAAGCGTCTCCATCTGCAAAATTTATGCAAAATATGTCAATTCACATCATCTTAAATACTTTACATCTCAAGAGGCAATCGTTTCTCACACTCACACTAGTTTGTAGTACTCTGCAACGGTCTCCCTTTTCGACTTGTTCAGTCCCAGTCCAGCCAAATGAGTCTAAAAACCCAATGTCCAGAATCAGTCCATTAAAATTATAATTTCCTTTCGTCTACTGAATTATTTAGTACCTGGACAACTGAGAGTTCATGCTCGTAATGGATTTTTCGAGAAATTTGAGAAGCCAAGCATTGTGTCATTTCACCCAGGAGAAAACCAATAACAAATACAGTTCCAAATATAAAGGCTATTGTCGCAATTAGTTCGAGTGATGTTCGAGGAGTTATATCACCCAATCCACATGCTGTGATCGTTGTTGCTGTACAAAAACATTCCTTGAATAATTTTTTTGTTTTATTTATAATTTCATGTGAATTCAAGTCATTTGTACACTTACTGACGTACGCTAGGCTTAGCCAGTACCTGCTGGCAATACTGATTTGAGTAGAATTGTCAATTTCTAAAAAATACACAATTTTTTATTTAATGTACAAATGGATTTCAGATTTGGAATTTGTCATGTTGAAAGTATCTTACGTTTTGAGGAACGAAGGTTGTACAGCAGAATTGAGAACCTTTTAAGGATATAAAGAATTGCATGTGTCAAAAAAACATAAATTTTAAAATACGTTTTGTGAATTTTTTGCATTTTACAAAATCTCACCAAGACTCATCATCACAAATTGTACCGTAACATGCCACCAAGTACCTTTGTCATCAAACAAGTGAGTAATTCATGTACATGAAGGACAAAGCAACAAAGTCTCAGAATGAAATTAAAATAATATGCTTTACCATGCACAAGCACAAAAATGAAAGATGAAGCAGAGGAGTATGGTAATTTTGAGAATTTTCACTTCTGAGGCTTTCATTCGCAAGTCTGTCTCCGTTTCACTCAAATATCTCACAAAAAGAATCTGAATATACATTTATAAATAATAATTATTATGGAAAATTTTTTACAACTTTAATTGTGCAGTTACAGTGTATTAGGAAAATATTCGCTTACCACACGTAAAAGTTGAATTCCTCTTATATTTGCAGCATAAATTCCTTTATTTGGACCTCCTATCAGATAACTGATACTGTAGAATGGAATTGTGGTCGCAATATCCAAAAAAAACCCGTCAACCCTCCTCAGATATCTATCAATTAGGCAAAAAATAAGCTTCAAATTATTTCCTCGTTTTAAAGTGTGTGATTTGAACTCACCTTTTGACTATCAATTTCGTATTAGTAATGACCGCTCCCGAGTCATCCAGGTAACCCAAGTGAAAATTCCCAATTATTCTGATCACAAAGAATAATTCTGTCAAGAAAATCAAGAAATTTTTATAACTTTAAAACACACACTAATGGGCCATTATTAAATATCTGAGAAAAGTTGACCTCACCAGCCAAATAGCGTAGAATAGTTACAGGGACATTTTCCCCTTCTTCTAATGAAGTAAATGAGATTTCGTAGGAAGTTAAAGAACAAGAAATGGCTGTGATTAACAAATTAAATACAGTCCATCCCGAACTACTAACTATAGTCGATGAAGGATGTACAGTGAAGTTGAGGATATTACACCGTTTTTTGCTGAAATAATGGCATAAAACATAAATAAATTGCCGGATGGAACAAAAAATTAATTTAAATTAATTACTCTTGGAAAATGTGAAGAAGAGCCCCCATCTCAGTCTTTGGTACATGTCCAAAAGTGATGAAAATTGTCCACCTGTTGTCCACATCAAAACGCAGTTAGTGATTTAAAATAGTTAAATCCTCTTCTCGTATAAAAATACCATTTGTGTTTGGACGAGTTGTCTTGTAGTAAGAGTTCTTTCTCCTTGTCTTTCAGAAGGTCACGTCTCAGTGGGACACGAAGGGGATCCAGGACATAGTAGACACTGGAGTCTTGATGTCTGGAACCACTGCTCACGTCACTGCCTAGTCCTTTGTGTTGGACTGTGGCCGGGGGTCTAAAAGATTTCCAAACGTGTCCACTGTCCGACTGCATTTTTTGAGAGTCACTTTGTTGTCTATCCGAAATTTCATAAGGATTTGGAAAGGACTCTGCTGGAGAATTCCCGAGGATCCCTTGACCCAGTAATTCCTAGCATACATTATCCTATGTATTTTTAACACTTCAAACTTCACATCTCAATTTTATCATATTTTACTTGATAATGTCGCAGACACAATTGTTCTAGTGTCTCTTTGAGGTCAGGATACATTTCCAAAAAGTCCAAAAAGTCAGCAGCATTGAAGACTAGGATGTCCGTGTCGGTCGTTGCAATGGCAGTATACAAGCGACTGTAGCAAGAATGAATTAGTCAAAACAACTCCAACTTTTCTTCAGAAAAAGAAAGTGCTTTCACTCACGTGATTCCATACAAAGCTGACATTTCTCCGACCAGACTGCAAATCATAAAAACGGTTTTTTGAAAAGAATCATTTCAATAATTAAAATTAGACAAGTGTTTCACCTTCCAGCACCCATGTAACTCATGACCTCTCCATTTTGATTGTAAGCGGCCACAATGCCATTGGAAATCAAAAACAATTCATCAGTGATATTCCCGTACTGAAATATGTATTCACCTGTCAAGAGACAAATAAAACGATTAGGAAAATTTATTTTTGTGGACAATTCAAAGAATTATCAAATAGAAAACAATGGAACCTTCTAACAGGAATACTTCTTTCAGAATTGATGACAGCATCCTTATCCCAGGTTCATCAACATTTTTTAACAAAGGTGACTGTCAAAACACATTTCTCTTATATTAGAATGTACAGTTTTTCATAATAATTTAGAATTGTAGGAGATGAAATTACTTGTCGAATACTCTCTTCGTACAAATGACAGTACACATCCGCTTTCAGTGATGGGTGAAGAGCAATGAATAAATTTTCAATGGAAATCCCTTTTGTCTTGTCCCATTCATTATAGTAGATTTCTTTCACTCGTCTGTTATTTATAAAGCTTATTTGAACATGTCAAAAATAATTTTAAAAACCCAGAATCAATGAAAGTAATACCGTCGGACTGAACGAGAAGCCTTGAACCGGTCCAGAAAAGACAGCATAATGTCAACTTTGGTTCTAATTTCAATTCGACGAGAGTCTTCTCCAACCATACATGCAGTCAATTTGGAACTGAGATAGGTTGCAACCAGTGTTCCTTCAAATTCAAGTATCATTTTTAATCAAAAACATTTGCAGTAAATTTTTAAAAATAATTTTCCCTACCGGAAATAATCATAAAGACGGATATCATTCGGTTTGTTGTGTTGAGTAGATCCATATCTCCGAATCCAACTCTGAGTGATGTGGCAATCGTCCAGTAGAACGAGATCAAGTACATTTTCCATGGTTTGCTCAAGTCAGGAGCTGAAGTAATATTTCCCCTCATTACACAACGACACATTTTAAGTTACACAAGACAGTAAAAATTACGTAAAAATATATACCATCATGCTTCGAAGTCCTGTAGATTGTGCCGTGGGTGAGCCAAGCAGTCAGTGAACAATTAAAAGAGTCTCCATTGGGTGTCACATCGCAAACGAAATACACGGACAAACAAGCCACCACATGAATAAAGATCAACATCCAAGGCATCACTTCCAAAAGTCTAGGTGGAGGTGCACAAATTAATTTGTTTTCCTTAATTACAGTTTAAAGACAAAAGGAAATTTTTTTCATTAATATTGCACTCACGTAATAAATGTCAAACTCTTGAAAATAATATTATTGAGTCGGGTTCCCATTTGGATGAGTTTATACGGTTGAAAAACTCGGTTAAGTCGGAGGTAAGTGATGAGACGGTAGTGATCATAATAATTTGGAGCTTTTGTGAACATTTTTGCATGAGGATTACTGACTATACCAATCCAATCGAATGGAAAACAAAATAGAAGATCTATGACGAAAGGCCCTTTCAAATAATGAAGAGCTGTTTGGACTGGGTCAGATACTAATTGGTTCAGGTCATTGTAGTACGTCACATGAAGCATGAGGTATCTGTAATAAAATACACAAGCTAATAATTTTTTATCCTTCTTCCTCCAACTACTAAAATAGTATTTTTAGACGTAAAAACACTCACAAGTCCAACCATGCAATGATATCAAAGAATAGGACAAGGATGAAAGCATCCGTGGTGTCAAAAGCAAATGCTATGTGGGCAATCACATAATATGAAACAATTACTGCACTAATGACTCTCATTGTCATCCAGCAAATCATAAATTTCCCATTCGGTGAAACTGTTCGTCTCAGAAGGAAGTATCTAATGCAAAAGCAAATCACAATCAAATTTACTGTCATTTGGCATATTTTTTGGAGACAACAAATGAAATTACCGAAATATTTGATGAGACTTGTGACTCTCCTTCTGAACTTGAAAATTTAAAGACGACTCCACACCAACTTTTGGAGGAGACTGGACTTTAGTCTTTACAACTGGAGGAGGACGATCTTCTACTACTTTCACAACATCGTTTCCACTTGTTCCTTTTCCAGCTGGCTTAACATATTTTGTAAATTTAGCCTCACCCTAAAAAGAAAACATTTCTCAGTCAATCACTAATTAAATGTGTACAAAAAAATTATAAGAAAAAAGGTACAGGACATACTCTCAGAATTCTATAATCCTTCTTGAGGAATTTATGAATGTTGGCAATGTTGACAAAATCCTCGTACTGAAGACAAAATAGGAGACAATGAGTCTCTGTCGTTACCCGGAAATTTTGATTGACCCCCATGATGAGGCCACTCAGACCAAAATAATTCCCTTCAGACAAATGACCCACAAAATCCTTCCCTGTGTGAACGTTACAAAAACCCTTGACAATCATATACAGTTCTCGTCGTTTGTCCCCTTCAAATAGGACACACTCATCTGGAGGGACAAAGTACTGCTTTAGAGCCTTGGCTATGCAGATGAGGACAGCCTCTGTCACATGCTTAAAAAGTGGAACCCGAGAAATCAACCAAACACTCTGGGCTAGACAGACTTCGGACAGGATGGCCTCTGGAGCATCCCAAATTGCTGAACGTTCCTTCGGAATCAGGACTCCCTGGAATATTCACAATCAATAATCTTCAGTGTAAATTTAAATGACATGTTTAAAACTTTAATTAATAAAGATTAATGTGTACCTCGTGAGCCTTCCATTGCATTTTGTAGTAAGATTTTATTCTGTAGCAAAAAATACAATTAAAATTCCATCATTTTAACTCCACAGTAATTAATGTTGTGGACTAAAGTAGTAAATAATTTTACCGACGGCACAAATCTTCTGGAAACTTTCTCTGTTTGAGGAATGCCGTCACTCCATAATAAGTTTGCTTAAAACTTATCCTGAATTACAAATTTAAAATGATTTTACTTTAATGAGAGTTGACATGTAGAGGAAATTATAAAAGACTCTTTACCTTCTTCGTTGAGCGTTAGCTAAAAGAGCTGCTAATTTAGCACTCAAATATGTCGTCACAATTGTTCCAGTAACGAATGCGAGACAGAGTAAGATGACCTCCATTTGATCATGATACCGAATGTCACCAAATCCAGCTGTTGTGACTGTTTGGGTTGCCCAGTACAGAACAAACTCATACGTCCTGAAAGGCCAGTCTTTCAAATGCACTGGATTTCTACACAAACACACATTACACAAATGTAATGTTTTCCTGAGTCATTTTTGGATTTTTGAAAAAAAAAAATATCGAACCATTTTTGAACTCACATTCCATCCCTCAGTAAGAATTCGTACAGGACAGCAAACAAATGGATGGCGTAGAGTAGAATGAGTAAAAATTTTGAGAGGAAGACAACCATAATGGGAATTTTGGAAAGTACTTCCAAATCTTGAAAAAATTGGCTCAACTACAATTCAATCAATTGATCATGAGAAATTCTCAATTAAAATTACACTTGACATCTTACCACAAAGATTTTAGCTAGAAATTAATCATACAGATTTTATTTGACTGGATTACCACAACAATCTCAAAAGCACGGTTCATTTTCAGTAAGTAGACGTATGGAGATGAACCAAAATCCGAGATGAACGCCCAACCTGAAAATTAAAATAGTTTAAGTACCCATCAAATTCAATTAACCGATAAATTCCCTTTTTAAGTACTTACCAAAAATGTATTCAATTGGGATGAAAGCAAATATTCGGATGTAAAAACTGACACAACGTACTCTGTACGCCATTATCTTTGGAAAAGTTTCCAGTGTCCCTATTTTTTTTTTTTAAAAAATCATTGGAAATGGCCCCAGAAGAAAGGTACTGAAAAATTAGGCTGGTCATGCAAGAGAGAGGAGGAAAAATTACTTTGAGGAGTCACAACAATCTGGAGCATGTCAAAAATACAGTCGACGGCAAAAATAATGTCAGTCAAATGCATGGCTCCATCCATCTTCGTATTTGTCCCACTATCCGAACTCCGGAAAGCAAATTGGTATGGATAGTAAAAGAGGACCACCTGACCAAATCACAAATTTTCATTGTCATTCTTTTTAAAATTACATTAACGATCAAACCTCACCATGATGCAGAGGGAAACAAAAAATTTCCAACACAGGAGTAAAGATGACCTCTCCTCTCCTTTGACTATGGGCATATTGACCAATTTTGTGAGGAGACTCTCTGTGTCTCCACTGATGATGTTGTCTTTAGAGTCTTTGGCGATGATCGTCATGGGTGTTGAAATAAATAAGGGTGGAAGAGTTATCTCGAGATCCTTTGCCAATAAATAAGTTCGGTTCACATCACTCGCGAAAGCATTGTAAGCTTCTTCTTGAAGACTCTTCTTTCGTTTCTCCAATTTCTTGTCTTTTCTTTGAAAAATAGGAAATAGTCAACAGAAAAACATGCAAATTTTGCAAATTATTATTTCTTGTCTCATCGTACTTGGCCAAGGCTGAGAAATACAAGGTCGACATATTGTGTAATACAGTAGAATCGATGGACAGTCCATCCGAATCTGTGTGGGTTTAAAAAAAATATTAATCACTGATGATCATTGATGATGGTTCAAATTAATTACCTGGCATGTCGAACACACTTTGAGCCATCTCTGCACTGGATTTTGGTTTCTTGACACTGTCGTCGACAGGGCGGGGGATGACAAAGTCGGGTTCGGGCATTTCACCAAGTTTCTCAAAAAGTGCTGGAGCTTGGTCATACTTGGATGCCAAATTCAGGAGCAAAACACAATGTTCAAATCGTTCCTGAAAGACCATTTTTCCAAAAAAAGACTATTTTGCATACAGAAATATGTGCACACACATTTAGAAAAGCTTGAATTATGATTTCATTACCTGAACCCTTTTTTGAAGAAGATCGAAATATTGAGGATAGTCTTCCAGCACCTCCGTCACACTAGCTCTGGTTAATGTCAAAATGTCACACTCCAACCCACAACGGACAGTACAGGAGTGAGTATAAGGATGAACCAGAAATATGTCTAGAGGAAAAAAAGACAAGTTTTGGATTTAATTGGATTTTTTGCTGGAAATGTTGATCAAAATTGGGGTTCCATATTGTACAATCTTACCTCCAATACAAGAACCACTTCTGATACATGCTATTGGATGAGACTCATCCGCACTCATAATCTAGAATCGAAATCATTTAACAGTTTTCAAGTATTTTCATAAATTAACAATGTAAAGTCTGACGACGACACATTTATTGTACCTCTAATTGACCTTTGAGGACGTAGTACATCCGATGACCACGCTCATTTTTTTGAAATAATATTTCATCTTGAAGATGAAACGTGTGTGTCATTCGAACTGACAACACCATAAGGAAGGATGGATCGAAATCTTGAAACAATGGCATCTTAAATATTATTTTGAAAGAAAAAATTATTAATTCACAGTTAAATTAATCAAGTACCGTCAGAAATTTCTTCTTTTTCTGAAACTGTACCTGCTCCAAAACGAATTTATGAATGTCGAAGAATATTTCGGATTTCATGGCAGCCGGCATAAAATCGAGGAGCATCAATTCGGACACTCCTTTCCTTTTGTTCCAAAGGTAGTCGTAATACTTTCTCACCTGTTCAAAAAATTATCATTCATTGCATGAATTTCGTTCACATGATGAGAAAAAGTACTGATTAAATATATGTAAACCGTTTTTCCACCTCGTGAACAACGGACTTCCCAACTTGACTGAAAGCCTGGAGAAAAAACATGGTAGACTAAATTAAAATTATCTTTTCCTCATTTCCACATCAAATTTGCAATGCTGTCTCTGTGTGTGTGTACCAGGTAATGACGAATAGCAAATCTCCGAGTCAGATAACTTTCTCTTTCCGTGTCACTCCTGTCATTAGAATTTTTAAAAATAAAAATCTTGAATTAAATTGAAGAATACGAATTAAAAAATATTTTGTACATACTCAATGAGTAAGGATGTGAGAGTCCCGGACACGACAGCTAGTATAAAGATCCAGGACACGATTTGACAAGTGGCAGTGAATATGACTTCTATAGAATTCACAAAGAATTTTATTTCTTCTCTAAATTCTAACTTGGTCAAAAGGGAAGATGTCAACTTTATTCTCACCGGTATAGCCCGACAAATCAATGTCCACATCACCATACCCTAATCGGAACGAAGTCTCTGTTGTCCAGTACAAGGACGCCATGTAATGGTCCCACAAAATTGACCGTGACCCTCCTGGATGATCCGGAAGAAATGGAGTGTAGATACTTGAATTGGATGGGGCGGATGCTTTCGCAGACAATTTCCTACAATTTTTTCAATATTATACAAGTCTCCTTTCTCTTTGTACATAATGGAGAGTACGAATACAATTTTCAAGTACTAACATTATCCAGCTATTGGCGACACACAATTCCTCCCTAGCCTTGGCTGGTTCCATTAAAAAGTGTTTACTTCTAAAACTCTTCACAAAATTGTCCAAACACAAAAAGAAAATCACTAAAATTCCAATCACTTTTATGACAAACTTGACTAATATGATTATTAAACTCACATTACATGCTATTCTATGAGCTATACAAGCAAATGTGTGGAGTAGGAAACAAGTGTACAATAAAACTCGGAGTAAGAAACTAGCAAAATCTCCCAGAATCAATTGATCTTCCCAGCTAGCTGAAATGTAAATGAAATAACTATGTAATCATTTGTTCAAAATTATGCAGGATTTGTGTATACGAGGAAGGAAGAGACTTACACAGGTAATTCAAAATATTTTTTATCCGAAAACAATAATGGAGACGGGAGAGGGTCAAAGTTATGTGATCTTGCTCTGCATTTGTATTCCCTGATTCGGCATTTATGCTGTAAACTGTTCAATATATTTGCATGTGAGTATGAAAGTTGTAATCAATGATAAAAGAAGGAATAAGTTCATTGTCATACCGAGTAGCACAATCAGGTCAATGGGTAGGACAGACAAGAGGGAGAAGATGATGTCAACTTTGGTGAAACTGTTCTGAGCATATTTTGTCTTCAAAATAATTTGAACCCACTGGAGTAGGAGGAGTACTGTGTACAAAGCATTGATCACACTAATAAAATGGAGAAAAAGAATCATTTTACAAGGAGCAACTTTTATTCAATACTTTGATACAGTTTATCATTGGGAGAAAGTCAAAGTTAGTACTGTATGACGCCCCATAGAACTCGACTCTGGATGAGAAATCCTTCACAAAATGTGAAGAGGAGAAAGGAGGCGAGGCAAGAGAAAACAAATAGAGCATCCCAAATTTTGTAATCTAATATCTTGTACAATTTTGGATACTAGAATAATACAGAAAGTTATTATTTTTAAAATGGTAAGGAATAAGTAGAAACTAAAAATATTTTAAAGGGTTCAAATAATTAATAACCACCTTTGTCTCTGCCACTTCATCTGATTTGAAAACATTTTCCTTTGCCCTGGGTTCCCAATGTTCTGTCCTTTTACGACAACATTTGAGTCTACAACATTTACTGTACTCTTCAGTACTATTTTCACTTTCCCCAAAGTTGAGTTTAGTTACGTCCTTGTCATATTTGTCATCGTTCGTCGGCTGACTCCCAGACATTGTTGTTGTTGTATAACTTTGTACGAGTCATCAGTTGTAAATTGGATGGAAAATAAGTCCTTCACTGGAACACACAGTTCCAGCATATCATTAACTGTACACCATCCACCATTACACATGAGTAAACTTATTAAAACAGTACAAATCACAAATTATGATCAAAAATAATTTGAAAAACCAATAATTGTCTTCGATGCTAATTAGTTTTTGTCAACGAATGTCCACTTTCGATAAAAATGTTCACTGGAAGGTAACTATTTTCGAGGAGTTTCTAGAATGTTAAAACAAGTATTTTTAATCTGGTGACTATGGAAATTATGAGCAAAATTGCATCAATTCATGACTATACGAAGCTTTCAAAAGGACTTTACAGGGACAGAGTTATGTTGAATGCAAATCTGAAAAGGACCAATTTGTATTCTTGCACTAGTCAAAGACCATTTATCATGCTAAATGCAAATTCATTGTTTCCAGTCATTCACATCACATTCGACAAAACGTTCCATGCCTATCATTTACCGAACTTTAATATTTGCATGTTCAGAGTCTTAGTTAACTATGAATTCCAGCTTCTGTCTCCCTGCCTCTCTCTCCTCCCCCTATAAAAGAGACAGAGACCAAGAAATATTTAACTACTCATTTTGTGTCGTTTGTTGGTCTCACACCTTCAACTTTCTCGTCGTTTCTTATTTCTTGACCAACCCAAAAACTCGAGTGAAAATATTTTCTACTTTTGTGCTTAACCTTTGGATCCACAACTTGGAAACTAAGTAAGTATAATTAAAATCTCACAATCATTTCTTTCCCTTGACACACACATTCCATTTGACATAATAATTTGACGAATCACAATTTAGGATGATAATTTTGTGGCCCATTGTTGCAAAGTTGTGGATTTTATTAATAATTTTGTTTTTCAAAATTTTTTTCCAGGAACAATATGGCTAGTTCAATCAAAGTCCAGCTGGCAGTACTCATGATGGTTATGACCTGTACTTGGTTACAATACTTACAATTAGCTGAAGCTCAGCAAGCTGCCCCAGATGGAACGGTCCCTGCTGAACCTTCGGCCGTGGTCCCTGCCCCTGCGAAAGTACCCACTCCAGTTCCATCAACACCCGCCGTTCAACCAGTATCTCAAGCTGTTCCTCCAGTTGCCCCCGTCGCTCCAGCCACATACCCTGATTTAAGTGGAACAACAACTCAAACCAAAAATCCGGATGGATCCACCATCACTGTGACTCATTTCAAGGGCAATGTTCCAGCAAGTGCTGTCGGGTTTCATCCTTATGGAGGTGAGAGTCATACAGTCATCATTTCAAAATAATTAGTCTTTGAAACAAAGTAGACTTTTACTAATGTTTCATAGTTATGCAAAGTCGATGCTAATGTCACAAAATTTTGTATATTTAATTGTGCACAGGAGCTGGTTATCCAGGATGGGGCAGTCCGGTCTATCCTCCACCTTTCTATTATCCATGGGGTCCTCAACCACAATATGGACAACAACCACCACAAGCCCAGTCAGCCCCTGTCAAGTCATAGTTTGTGTTAATAAGACTGCATAATATTCAAATCATTCATTGGAATTTCTTCATATTCTTCACTCGACGACGACAACGACAACAAAATTCTTTACTGTAGCTCCGACATGTCATTTACATGAACAGTACAAACTTAATTTTAAATTCTTACTCGTCCCTTGACAATTCATTTTAATTTTATGTATGATTTTCTTGGTTCTCTTCAAGTCCTAACTCTAATTTTAATAACAATGGAATGCCAAGCTAGGACTTTTAAAACTAATTTTTAACGACTTTTAAATTTATAGAATATTGCACTGACTGTCACTTCGATTACTTAATATGATGATACAATTACAATAAACATATTTTATACAACACATCTTCTATTTTTTTATTTTTTTAAAAAAAATTTTTTCTCATTCTCTTTGACTTGATTTTTTGTTGTCAATCGTCAAAAACGGATTCTAGCACTGAAGAATTTATCCTAATTTAGTAAATTAAATTCATGATGTAGGGATTGACTACATAACACGAACGAGGCAGCGACGCATAAAGTTGACAGTGTATGCATAATTTTACAAAAAAAAGTTTTGAATTCACAACTTTCCATCTCTTCCATGCCTGGAAAACAGCTGTCATTCTCAGTGTGACTTGTTTTGTACACACCTATAGTTATCCATACAGTATTCAAACATCCGAGTTGTACTCGAGTTTGTGTGTGACTGATTAAGTAAACGTATAAGGAATTGGAATAAGGAGTGATCTCGAGACAGCTGGTTTGCAACATATCCATGTTTCACCTTTATTTCTTTCTCTGTATGTCGTAGAATCATTTGTAAGAATCAGACACTTTTATCCATAGACTCGAATACATTGCAGTCGTAACATAGTCGATAATTTTTTATACTACTTTTTTAACACGAGGAATTGATCATTTATTCGTCCAGGAAATTGAGCAGAGTGTGATTCCATGAGTATAGAAGGGACAATGTAGGATATGCCTGATTCCATCCCACCTACAATGACACATGGAGAGGAAGAAGAAGAGGAGGAGGAGGAGGGGGTGGGAGATCATGTAAACTCTCAAGTGTTACAGCGCAACCAGAATTGGACTAGCTAGCACAGATCTGTAAATTAAAGAAAAACAAACCAAGGGAAAGAAAGAACGTGAAGGATAAATTGAACTCCTATCTATTTCCACAATCTCCAAAAAGTAAAGACAACAACTTTTCTTCCCTCCTTCCCTCTTCTTCTTTCTCTCCTCCTCCTCCTTCTTTTTATTGATGATGAAGAATCTAGGACCGTAAAAACCAGAACTATATACAAAATACCTTAAGACTCCCAATATTTCTTCCTCTCTCTCTCCCTCTCTCTACCATCAAACTACATGAAAGAACTTTTTCACATTACATAGACTCCTCTGCTTTGTCTACTTTTACAAACACACACACAGACACACGCTACAGAGAGAGAGACGAGTATGGTATTATTTATTATTACAATTTTTGTGTGTAAATTGTTCCTGCCCTTATATATCGTATGGTGTGTAACACCGTATCTAATATAATAGAGAGAGGGAGATAGAAGAAAAATAAATAAAAATACACACTTTTCACATCCCTCCTCCTCATCTTGAGATTCTCTAGTACTCGTAGGAGGAGGAGGAAGAAAAGGAGAAAGAGGAGACTGGACGAGAAGCAAATGGTTGGATGCTTTAATTAGATAATAATTGGATTCGTATAAATCTAGGAAAAAAAGGGAAAGAGAGACTATGTCTTTTTGTTTGTTTTTGCTCGTTGAGACAGAGAGGGGAAGAATCGATTTCTCATAAATAAGTCAAATAAGTGTCCATCTCAATACTGATGTATGAACAAGGTCCATGGATTTTAATTGGTAAGTCAGCAGAGACTGTCTACAGAGAGAGAGGGGGAGAGGATGGGAAGAGAACGGGAGAGCAAGTAGAGTAAATATTAGGAGGGAAGAGGAGGAGGAAAAGTCTCAAGAAAATGTTTTTCCTTGGTGACCATATAGTGGACAGAGGAGGGAGGGAGGAAGACAGGGTTGTGAGTTGACTTGTGAGTTATTCTCAGGATTCCTGGGCACTATGCATGTACTCTCCTTTTTCTCTTTCTCTGTGTCTACAGATCCGTGCATGGTCATGGTGTCGTCGTCTGTTCGTGGACAAGAAAAGAAGAGGAAGAGAAGGGTGTGTAGTATATAAAATAATACGTCTCCATGTGTATGCAAGTAAATGATGTCTCCCCCTTTGTTCTCAGGTCAGGGGTAGGAAGTTCTGGTGGCTAGTCACCTAATATTATTATCCCATGAAGAGGAAAAAAGATTGCGAAACTTAAAAGTGACCAAAAGTCTGCAACAGAATGTCTTCCATCTCTCCCTCTCTCCGGACTAACTCATTGTCTCCAAGACATAAAAACTGAGAAAAGGAGAGAAAGAGAGGAGGGAGAAAAAAACCAAAGAATTAAAGTGAATTCCACTGAGTTCTCCCCCCCCCCCTCCTCTCCCTCTAAAAAGAAGAAAATTTCTCGGTCCCGATCTCGGTCCGCCTCATTTAATCCACGCGACTGTCTTTTGCAGCGCATTTCTTCTGATCATCCAAACATAGACACATGGAGAACTTATTCCAATTTTATATATATAGAAAAAAAGAGAGAGTGTGTGTGAGGAGGGAAGAAAAGAAAAACCTTTAGAGCAAGAGTAAACACATAGTCTCTCTCGCACAGTCACAGTCACACACACACTCACTCAGCCCGAGAGAGAGAGAGAAAGGACATTATTGTTATTTATATTACTGTATCGATTCTGTACATCTGTGAAGAGTGCCATGGTTATTCTCACGGGGTCGTCCTATAAACTACGTTTCGTCCTCGCCGTCCGTTCGTGTGCTGACCAGTGGTCATATGGTCCACAATAAGGCTTATGAGATTAGTTTTTGTACATGAAGGGAGAGAGAGAGAGAGAGAGAAAAGAGAGGGGACGGAGGAGTCCAGCTATTTTCTCTTTCCCTTTCCCTCCTCCACTCCTACATTACAAATACAAATAGAATGTTAGCTATAAACTACATACATAAATTATACGAGCTCTCCTTCATTTCATACAGAACCCCCCAGTTGACCCTACACACACACACACTCACACACATGTATGGTATATTTGAAGATATTACACAGTTAAATGTGACACTGGCTAACGAAAAAAAAAAGAAATTAAAGTCTATCGGAAGGAAAACAAAACTTTGTGTGTATGTGTGTGTGTTTGTGTGCTGGACATAACACGTCAGAATCACATGAAATGGAACGTCATGGCATGAAATATAAAATATGTAGAGGAGAGCAACTAGCCCTGTCATACATATGAGGGAGTGTAGAGTAGAAATACACAGTTTTGCTCTTTTCTAAGTGTGTGGATGATAGGGAAAGAATACCCCCAAAATTCACCACCATCCATCCATGCATAGAGCATCACATTACAATGCGCTCTGCCATACATGCCACTCTGTTTCTACTTTCTGCTAATACGAGGATGGTCACATTGTCGGTGGAAATGAGGGAGGGAGAGAGAGAGGCTAATAATAGAAATTCTATGTCGGTGTGTGTGGAGAGAACGAGCTAATTGACACGGGGGTAAGGCTGATGGCAGACGACACTGCTCCAAATTAGATATCTGTATGGAATTGTCAGAGATTAAATTATTCATCTGATTGTTCTGGCCTATGAACTTTCCTTGTCTTGGAACAGCCTTTTACTGCCCATCCCAATGAGGACGACTTGTCCACTGGACAGTGTGCAAATACTTCAGACTTTTCTATGTGTAGTCTAGGTGTACATACGGGAGGAGGAGGAGGAGGAGGAAAAAGTCTCCTCCTCATGAACTCACAAAAACTAACCTTTTATACACATTTGTACTTTTCCCTCCATGTCTGTACTCTCTCTTTTCTATAATTTCCATACATGTATATATCCACACACATCCACTGTATTGTTTATACCTTCATTCCAATCCAAATTACTATCAAACTGTCTTCTCGCTAATGCTCATCCAGCAATACAAACCCGCAATGACAATGACAAATACAATATGTATCCCTTTTCCCTCCTCTCTCTCTTCTCTCTTCAAATGTACACACATTCTCATACATAATATGTACATGTGTGACTGTGTGTGTGTGTGTAGGAGACTGGAAGAATGACTATGATCTTTCCCATAAGGATCCATCCGTACAAGCACCACGCACATACAAGCACAATGTGGACAAATCCAATAATTTAATTGTACGGATCGTTTGCCACTATGTATTAGCCATCCTCCGCCATTGTCCTTACACTCTGTAATGATGATAGAATTCTTCATTCTGTACACTACCTCTCCACTACACACACAGTACACACACGTAGACACACACACACAATAAATTGTTTAGTTAGTAGAACGAAAAATAATGATTCTCCTCATGGTTATGAAATGTCTCAAACCCTGATTTCCATCCCTTTTCCTCTCCTCTCATCCCATTAATAGGCCGAGAGAAGAGATACTCATTCCTCCCATCCCCGATTATCTTCTCCAGGGAGAACAGAGAGGTCAGTATTTAAACAATTGAAAAGATAGGGTCAAAGTGTCCACACACACTGTACGGAGACAATATTATGTGAGTGTGTGTGTGTGTGGAGGGGAAGGTAGGTGAGGAGGGGGAATAGACTAGGGTGTGCACAAAGTTAAGTGAAGTTAAGAGGAAGGAAATGGCTGGCAATTCAATTGGATGCATACTTAAGTTTATTATGTCGTCGTCGTGTAGTATCTCTAGAGATAGAGAGAGAGTACAGTAGATTCTGTTCGTATCTCTGTAGAGGAAAGTAGTCGCCTTCTTTTGGTTTTTGGTCGATCATGATGATGATGATGGTACAGAGAAGAGAGAGAGAGAGAGAGAAAGAAGAATATTTGCGATTGATCCAAAAAGGGGGTTTCCTTTTCTTTTATCCTACTCTGACCACTAACAAATGTTCCATTACTTGCACTAGACTAAACCTTGATGGCTACTTGGGGAGGATTCACACACACCACATACACACTGAGAGAGTGAGAGAGAAAGAGAAAGGGAAAGGGGGGTATACAAGTGTACAAGATTTTTTGATTCTCCAGGACTTCCAACCTAATGTGTCTACATGATGTAGGCTACATCATTACTTCTTCCGATCCAGTCATAGACTAGACAGACACATGGTAAATTTTGGAGAGTTCATCATACACACTAACAATACAAGTACAGGATGGGTATAAGTACAAGCCAACTATGCTACTATTTTCTTTGACATTGGAGAAAGTTGCTGGAGAAAAAAAGTGGAAACTCTTTTTCAACTTTAGTCTTCTGCCTTGAGGCTTTTTTCGAACGTTCCTTGGACTTGGCTCAGAGGGCATGGCAATGTGGATAAATTATTTGGTAGGTGGATAGTTCCTCCCGACCTTGGTCAGTTCAAACTATTGGATACTGTGTGGACGGAGGTAAGAACGATCTTAGTACTACTGGAAGGGTAAGCACTACACTACATAGAACACTGATAGACACGAGCTAGGCTGGGGGGAGAGTGGAGGGGGGGGGGGAGAAATCGGAGGAATTGTCAGGAACTCAAAAGGCGTGTAATGCCGGGGAGAGGAGAGTGATTGATCATCTCTTGCGACATGATGATGAGGGGAGGAAGAGGGGGAGGAGGAGGAGGGTGGGGGGATCATCGTCGTGATCGTCTCGGTCGTTTGATTGATTCGATGCGTTTAATACTGTGGATGATACCCGCCCCGGCCCTGCCAATCCCACTGCTGTACTATACTGGCGCGAAGCCATTCACTCTAATATATACCGAAGAATATTACATTGAGAGACAGGGAGGAAGACGGGGGGAGGAAGAAGCCAGAATTGAGAAGCACATACACACACACATACACACTCATCTCTCTTTCTCTCTTTTTGGCTGGAGAAAAAAAAAATCCCGAGGAATATAAGAGAAAAAGTTTTGTACAAGGAAGAGGAAAGGAGGAGGAGGAGGGGAAAAAACCAAAAGCAGAACTCGTCACTGGCAGTCGGAGGAAATCAATTTCTGTCCTATCTATGCCCATTTTGAAGATGTAGAATACCCTCAAATGTTTCTGCTTATTTTATTCGAATCCATCTCTTTGCTTCTTCTTCTTCTTCTCGTCTTCTTCTATATCATGTGTAGTACTAGAGGTGGAGAATCTATTTCATACACAATATATCAAATAAAATACTCTCCAAGACTTTTACACACACACAACCAGGGACTGGAAATGTTTTTTAAGGAGAAAAAACCTTCAACTCAATGCAGTCATATATAAAAGTGTACGTGTGTGTGGAGGGAAAAGAGGGAGAAATCCATAAGGGAACATATCATTTTATGTAATGTGAAGTATACAATATATTGGGTGGTATAATGTAAACATTATAGGTATTTTCTATTTACCTATGAATTCTTTTTCATCTTTTTATAAACACACACACACGCATACCACGCTGTATGTATGTATGTCTGCCGGGGAGAGAGAAGACTATGTATTATTGAACATGAAAATGTATTTGAGTATGAAATCACAAGTTTTTCCTTGGTATTTTTTTATTTTCAAAATATAGGAAGACATTTCGTATACTAGAGGGGGATGGATGATGTTGGATGCACTTATGTTGTGTGTGTGTGAAAGAGAGAGAGAGAGTTATACATACACAGAATAAATAGATACACACAAACTGTGAAGCCATTGGGAGATGGGCTGTCTATCTGTCTTTCTTTCATTCTTACTTGTATCTTTCTCATCGTCAGACAGTTTCAATGGAGGAAGAATGTTGGTCTATGAAAAATTCATTCCAAGTTTTTCCATACTTCTTTTCAACCATCCACACACACATCCAGACACACACACATCCACCACACTCGTTTGAATAGTACAAATGGAAGTATTAGGCCTATACCTCCTTTTTATTTGCACTACTTGGACTTAGTCGAGTGTGAAGGGGGAGTCAAGGATCGGTTATGATAATATGTACACACACACACACACACACTAACTCTCCCTCACTCCATACATATTATACACCACAAACACATCAAAAGGAGAGAAATGAATTCCAGACCAAAAAAATACTACAAAATTCCAACCCTCATTTATATTCCTCCTTTTCAAATCTATTTTTCTGTCTAATAAAAATCCAGATCAGTCTACACTCGAGGATATCCCAAAATTATAAATTATTCTTTCAAAAGACTTTCCAATATAAAAAACATTCACATCTCACATTTCACATCAAAAGGAAAGAGATATTTTCAACGTCAGAGTCTCATGTTGTCACGTAGGAGAAAGGTTTTAACATTAGACGACTGTACAATTAAAAGTGAAAGTTTTTTTAAACAGATCTCGTCAGCTTTTTGATGGCTAAAATAATTGCGACCACTTTTCAGTTGAATTTTAATTGATTAAAAATAATTAGAATCCCTTACATATGAATAAGAGTCAAAATGTTTTATATGAATACAGTGAATATATTGGTTCGCTTAGCAAAAGATTTTAATTTTTCTGTGCAAGTCTAGCATAGCTACAGAGGAGGGTAAAAATTACATGTCGACATTTTCCCACAAAATCAGTTTGCATTGAAATGGAAATGAGTAGTTTGAAAAAATCTCCGGCATGGCCTCTCCAGTCTCCCTTCGTACTCTCTCCCTTTCTCCAGTTCTGCTCTGGAGGATTTGAGACTCCAATTCAAGACAAGAAACTTTGATTCTCCTTCTCCTCTTCTCCCCCAACGAAGAGTCCAGCCGGACTAATTGTAAATAGGAAGATTGAGAAAATGTGTAAGCTGTGTGAGTGTGTGTGTGTGCGTGTGTTCGGTGAAAGTCCAGACTCCTTAGATAGACAGAAAACAAGCTGACGTCTATGGCAGACATTAGCTGAGACTATTGTAGAGGTAAAATTACGTAATTGACGCCCCTCCATGTATACCCATCCTCATCCTCCCATCTTCCCATCCTCCATATTACATGTTACATCCACGCATAAACATTTCTCTACACACAAGAAGGGGAGGAGAGACATAGGAAGAGATACACAAAGTTTTTCCTAGATATTATTTCCAGTAAAAATAGTATGTACGACTCCAGAGCCCAGCCGAGTCTAATGTCAATATACATGTATAATGTATGACATAGCTATGTGAATTGTGATTTTGTAACCTCCTCCTCTCCCTCTGCTTTCTCTAAATTGGAAATATTCTCCCTCTCTCTCTGTCTGTATTATTACACAATCTCCACACACACACTCTCTCTCAACCATGTATACATATTGTGTATAGTACTTGAATAAAGTACAGGATGGAGTTTGGGAGAAGAGAAAATGGTCTCCATAAAGTACGACCATATCCATTTATTATGGCAAGGAGAAAAGAAAAATTGACGGTTTAAATGAAAAAAAACAGAAAGTGAAACCGCTTCAAGAGATAATATGTATAAAGAAATAGCAGAGGAGGAGGAGGAGGAGGAGGAGGAGGAGAGAGAAAGGAGAGAAAAAACTTGGAGACCAATAAAATAATTCCAGAGGAAGGAAAGGAAAACCAAGGGAAATTGGGAAACGCCAGGCTAGAATTATCCACGTGCTGAGAAAATCAAACAGAGATTGTGAGACGGGAAGCAGACTAGAATCAAAATAAGGTACGTTCTCCCTTGTCGTCGCTCAAACCCCATCCTACACTCCAAGCCCCCTTTTCTCCAAAGTCCCCCTCTCCCTCTCACTCCCTCCTTCATGAACAGTCTCGAAGAAAAACCTTGTCTCAGATTTGGACAGGAATAAATGTGCAACTCAAGGATAGGAATCCTCTGGATATTTTTTTTTATTGGGTTCAATCAACACAAAAATTCTTCATATATGAAATCTGTACAAGAGAGAGAGAGAGAAAAGGGGGAGGGAAGGGGATATGTCGAGATGGATGAGAGAAATCTAGGATAATGAGATCTGCCCAGGGATCCACCACCACCCGAGTCCCGGGTGACTCTCAGCTCTACGACGTGGGAACTGGGGGAAGTCGGTGGAGGGAGAAGAGATCTGAGTAAGGATAATTTTTCTTAATTTCTCGATTCAACTTTTTTATCGACGAGTTGGCAGCGTGATCTGGGATTATAAACAATGAACAAAGAAAGTGCGAGGGATGAATTTGCAAGTGGTAATCCTTCTTTCTTCCCCTCCTCTTTTTTAACTCACATTTTTACCCGATTTCACAATGACAGAGTCTTCTCTCATTCAATCTGTGTGTGTGTCCTTTCTGTCTACCATGTGTACTATTTAAACACATACATCATGTACATAACAAATTTGAGAAAATGCACACACTCTCTCGTGGATTTTTCTTCTAATATGTTTCCTTGCCTGATTTTCCGCTCAGGGAAAAAGAAGAGTCAAAAACTTGTTTCAATTTTTCTCCCTCTCTCTCCCTCCCTCCTTTACTCGTATCTGTCTCTCTCGTATTTTTTCCCTTTTTTGCCTCTGCATGAATTGGAAGCACCCGTTTATTCATTGTACATGAAGTTTTCAAGGGGGAAAGATAAGACATAACGATTCTAAAATTGTCGGCAAAGGAATGGGAAACAGAGAATAAGTAGAATTTTCCTAATGCATATTTACCTCACATTACTCTCTCTCTCTTCGACTGTACACTTTTGTTTCCTTATTCCTCTTCCTCCCTGCCTTCTTGCCTTCTGGGATGGAAGAGAAACTTGTGCAAACTGTAAACTCAGGAGTCCGGGAGTCAGGACTAAATACCAAAGTTGGAAATTACCAAAGAGCAGCATGGCATAACTATACACAGTCAACTTTTTTTCTTCCCTCTTCCTCTCTCTCTCGTTCTCAGAGATGTAGCCGGGAGTGTTCTGATGACTCTTCCCCTCCTGTCTATACCCATTAGCTCCTTGTACTGCCTACATGTACACACGTACACTTGTGTGTGTATATTTACCAAATTGGGCACACTTAGAAGTGTATGTACAAAAATTGTATTTACCCCAAAACCAGGGATAGTGATCCACTTCGTGTATTCACAGTGTGTGATGAGGCACAAGGAGAGAGAGGGGGGGGGGGAGAGAAATGTGTAGGAATAAATGTGGAAACATTTAGAAAAATTATAGCTATAATACGTAGTTTGTTCAAAGGAGAGAAAATGTTGACTATGTGGGATATGGTGAGTGGAATGGTGGAAAAATTGAGGGAATTTTTCTAGACATATAACTTTTTATGTGGTCTATTGCATTGGCGTGGCAAAACTCCCATCAACTTGAGAGAACACTCAGACTCAGGGAGAGAGAGAGGAGAGGGAAGGAAAAAACTGAGACACATCAGCAAAACGAAAAAAAATAAAAGTGGAGTTTTTTGGGAGGAGAGGAGAAGGAGGAGGAGGGAGCTTCTCAGAGTCATAGTCAAAGATGAAAATGCCGAATTCAATGAGAATGTTATATAGGTACACACACATGTGTGTGTGTGTACCTCAGGAGAGTGAGAGAGGAAAAAAATCTCTTTTCTTTCCTCCTTTCTCTCACTTATGTATAATCTCTTGTATTTCCCTCTATCTTCATCTCTTTTGGTGGGGGGCTGGGGAAG
The DNA here is from genome assembly GCA_009870185.1 of Pygmarrhopalites habei. Classification (NCBI taxonomy): domain Eukaryota; kingdom Metazoa; phylum Arthropoda; class Collembola; order Symphypleona; family Arrhopalitidae; genus Pygmarrhopalites; species Pygmarrhopalites habei. Next base: position 31,073 of record WJFB01000397.1, on the reverse strand, counting down.
AAGGGAAAAAACAAACCGGCAAAAGGGAAAAGCAAAAGGCCATGGAATGAGGAGGAGAAGGCATAAGGAGTAATAAGGACGATTGCCAAAAATGAGACCATAGCATGGCATAACAGAGACATGGAGGGAAACTATAGTCTATAGTCTATCAGATTTACGAGGTCGACGAAAATTTCTTCCCCCTCTCGCAACTACCCGTACGTCTCGTCTTGAAATATATCAGCCATTTTCTTGATTTATCCCCGTCTCCCTGAAATAACTCACTACATGAAGATGAAGCTGCGTTATAATAATATATCTCTCTCATCCTCCTCTCCACTCTCTCATGCTTTTCCCTCTCCTCTTAAACTTGTCTTTTCTCTGAGTATCCTTCTGTATTATATATTATACATAACAAGAAGGCGCTTTTTCCTCTCTCTATCTCCTACTTTGTGATTCTATTGTATATAACCATAGTCTTTACTTTCTGGATTTCGTCCTCCTCCTCCTCCTTATATCTTCTCCAGAGCATAGTAGCAGTAGAGAGAGAGAGTGAGTCTGGATCCAGCAAGGGGCAATAAATAAACGCTACAGCGCATTATTATGAACTTTGATAGGCGGAAAAAAAGACGAGGACCAACTAAAAGAAACCAACCATAAGATAGATAGAAAATGTGAATCACCGTACTTTTTTTTCTTCCTTCTCTCTTCCCTCTTCTTTCTCTTCTCTCTTCTTTCTATCCCTGGTTATTCTGTATGGTCTATGGGATAACCATTGCTTTTATACGACTTCTTTTCTCTCACAATATCCTCCACACACATTCTCTTGTTCCCCATCATCTCGATTCCACACTCCATCTCCTTAGTTATTGTATGGTGTCTCCGCCCCCATGAATTACCATTAATATCATACAATATCCAGAGTCTCTCTCCCTCTCTCTCTCTCTCTCTCCGTCCAGCCACGCTTTTAAGAAGCTTTTTAAAAACAGAATTCTACTACTACTACTTTATATAAATATATTTTTTGCACTCACTCCCTCTCTCCCCTTCTTTGTTCACTGTTGTTGTTTACAAAAGAAATATTTATTTTTACCACCAACCTCTTCTCTTCCTTTTTTTGTCTTTGTACTCTGACCAGTGGTCATCATTCTCCTTTAAAAATACATGCTGGGCATTCATGGATGTATTCTTCGTTGTGTAAAGTAATGTGTACATAATACATATGGTCAGCAATATTTATGAAACTAATTAACAGTGTTGAAAAAAAATTCCTGGCGCGTGTATTTCACATAAAATGGAATGTGAAAAAAGAATCTTTGTACCATTCACATTGTCAGTGTATGTATTAAATGATGCACGTATTCTTCCTACAGGGCCCCTCTACAGGGGACAGGAGTACTTGCCCCCATTTGTTCCACTGTCTTAATCATTTCACAATCATAATCGTTGGGCTATTCAATAATAATGGAATTGTAAACAAAGTGACTGGCTAACTGGTAGAGAGGGGAATGAGAATTTATATTATTATGTATGAGGGTAGAAAGGGGCCTCCATTATATAATAAAGCAAGGGAAAGCAGGGAGGAAGCGGAAGGTGGATAGTATCCGGTTGTTTTTTTTCATATGTACACATTGACATGATCCACCGTTTCATATAATATATTAAGAGATGAGAGGGAAAGAATGACAATGGACTTTTACACTGTCTACATAATGCATAATAGATGGATGAGGAAAATAGAGAGTTTATGGAAAGCCATGCAACAGAAAGTACACGCATCCTCACTCTTCCTCCTCCTATGTACACTAACAAGGGTCTCCTTTGTCCATGAGAAACCCACTCTGTGTGTATAAATATACACTGTATGTAGGGCACATATAAACATTTAAGACACAAGTAGTTTGCATGCTAAATTGTAAGCAATCCTACACACATAGCGCATAGCGTGTATTTGTACACACACAACAACACTGCCTTGTAAGTTGACTGCGTGTAAGAAGTGTCTGTGTGTTTTCTCTCTCTATTTCTCTAAATATATAGAGAGAGACGGGTATAGTCCAGTCAGAAAATACATGGATTGCATGTCATTTCGTGGAATGGAACGTTTTTTGTACTTTACTTTGTATAGGGAACAGTAAAGTAACGATTGGCAAACTCAACTCGTAAGGTTAAGCTACACACAGGAAGAGAGTGTGTGTATGTGTGGGGAGAAGAAAAAGGAGAGAGAGAGGGAGAGAGAGTTGTTGAGAGTCTGTGAAATGAAAATTGGAGTGGCGCTTCTACTCTATGCAAATTTTCCTTTTTCGTCGGGTAGTTCCAGTCCGTCGTGTTCTCGCTGTTGGCTGTGGTGGTTGGGAGAGGAGTAGCAGTGGCAGTGACCGAGGTTCACAACAACCCAGAGGTGCAAGGCCTGACTTTAGTGACGGTGACCAATTTTCTCTCTCTCTCTCTTTCTCTACATATCTTTTCATAGACACTTTATACCTTGTCTAAACACCCTACCTTTCTCTCTCTCTCTCTCTCTCCTATAGTAGTAGATGTATAGATACAATTATTTGTAGTCTTGTATATTCATACATTCATACACTCATACTCATTGTGACAGCCCCCCCCCCCACACACACACTTAACATAACATAACCACTAGAAAAGGGCAGAGAGACAGTCGCAAAGCACACACACAGTACTGTACACAGTGCACGAGGGAACACGCTGCACAAAATCCAGCTCAACTCCACTTGTCCACATTTACATCCATACTAAATTCCCTTATATCTTGAGGAGCAGCTCTATCCTGCCAAATATACCTTTTTTCCTAATCTCTTCCCCTCTTTCCATACATACGAGGATGTGTAGCAGAGGGAAAGGATACAGAGTGAGAGTAGCACAATCCAATATCCTAGTTATTATCCTGTACATCCACACACACTCTCCCTTAGTCAGACTCATACATATTTTCCATATTCTCTCAATATGCCGGGTGTGTGTGTGTGTTTCATACACATTTTAAAAGGGTATGCAGGTTGATAGACATTCACCATCCACCTCTCTCCTCTGTCTCTCCACACAAACACACATCAAGGTATATAGACTGGAGTTCAGTCGTCATATTTTATGAAAATAATCCTGCGCATGGACTCGTCCCATAACTTTCTTTAGTACCTGAGTCTTCTTTATTTTCCATATTCCGCTGAGTTTTCAACACTAGCATCCGAGCATTTTGTACATTGTGTAAAATGGAACTTATTAATATACCCATTGAGTTGTAATTCGACTGTAGGATGTTGACAGGATATTTCACGGGTGCAGCTAGTGCCATGCATTTTCTTTTCATGGAAAAATTGCCAGCACTCAAATATTTCATTTTTATGTGTAACCCGCTTTTTGTGCAAGTTTGAACAGAATTAATTGTAGTTTAAGTTTAACTGGAATAGGGGGATCGGGGAAAGAGGAGGGATATGGTATAGACTTTTTAGGAAAGGGAAAGGGGGAAAGTGGGGGAAGGAAGGATGATTTGTATGGTGAAGGAGAGGAGAGGAGGAGAATGGTAGAGAGAGAGAGAGAGTTGGAGTGTGCTCATATGGGAAGCTTATGATTTTATTTCATATTCTCTTCCCCCCTTCCATGCGCATTGACATCATAACTTTGCGCAAATTGCTTATGAACCGCAGGAAACAGTCCAATAGGCAGCTAGGCTTTTTTAGACAGTGGGGCCCAGCCCTCCTTCCCTCATCTCTCCTTTCTCCTTCTCATAAAAGATATCTCATCATATTTTATAGCCTCTTATCTTCTCCACTTCCTTTCTCCCACGCCTACACACTGTACAGTAAAAACTTTTCTCCTAAAACTACAACTCACTTTTCTCCTCCCACTCTTCATCCACATTTACTTCATACACTTTAAATCCTCACTCAAATCTTCTTTATTTAAACAAAAACAATTTTACATCACATTAAATGAAATGCTTAAAAATATTCTGGTTGCATTTTAAAATCTTTAAAAATTTAATTTTTTTAAAATTAATAAATTTACTAAAAAATTCTAAATAGCTACTACGAGTAAAACATGCAAGGCGATTTAAATATAAATTTTGATATACAATTTGTAGGAAATATAATACAAAATTTTGAGAAATAACCTCTGGTAATGAATAATTGTCTTTTTGGCCCAGAAAATAAATAAATGTCAGGCTGGTGGATGGATGGACTATGGCAATAAAGAATAGAAGAAAGAGGGAGAAAGATGAAGAGAGAGAGATGGTCATGGGGATGAGGAGAGAGGAGAGGAGGAGGATTGAAGAAAAATTTGTCAAAGGTCCAAAAGTGCCATAAGGTGGAAGTTTTCCCTTGTCGACCCGCATTCACAACCGTCATGGAATGGATATTGATAGTTTCCGTGTATTTGTGTAAAGGGCAGTGCGATTTCGGTTTGAAGCAGCCCAAGAAAATAGAAACTTAGGGAGAGGGGAGAGCGAGTTTGATTCTCATGTATTTTTTTTCTCCCCTCCCTCTCCCTTTCTCTGGTTTGCCACTATATACCATTTTCCCTCTACTTTTCCCTCTCTCTCTCTTTCTTTATTTTTTCTGTGTGCTCTGGTCAAAAGTCCGTCTCTGTCTCCATCTCGATGGTGGTGGCCGGGCATCTCCCTGGACTCTTGTACAGACGTCATATTACTAGCAAGGATTGGTTGGCTCTCACACTGAACTACTAGATGAAATGTTCTCTTGGGGTACTGGCCCATTGACAGGCCACATGTCTTCTCCGGCTACTTACTTCACCCGAGAGATATTTGTCATTTCCCCTGCATCCTGTACATACTCCTCACACACACACAATCTGTAGTGCTCTCTCTCTACCTTACATACTTTATACGTGTATATGTTATTCCCTACACACTCTCTCTTTCTCTGTGTATATAGAAGAGGAGCTTTGGTGGGTTGCCCGTTTCGGAGGATTTCTCTTTCTCTCTTCACACTGTGCTCTCTGCACACTGTAAAAATCTAGCCTCGTTCCTTCGACCTCTCTCTCTCTCGTGTCCATTCCCTTTCGTATATAGATTATAGATATAGATATTCTTGATCAATATTTCAGACGGTCAAACGGAAAAACTAACCAGAAGCGTCTAAGTGTACACACATGTAGTTCTTCTTAAGTCCTCCATGTATAATGTATATAGTGCAGTGGAGAGTGGAGAGAGAGAAGGATGAGGAGGAGAGTGTATGAAATATATTAAAAGTAAGGACAGGAGCGGATATTATACATAATGTAATGTATTTATATAGAAAGAGACAAAGGGAAAAAGTAAGTCCAGAGGAAGGTAGACACAGAGGGAGAGACAATATACAAAATTTTGTGTGTATGCGTTTGGGTGAGGGTGGGTGTTATATGTTATACCTAAGGGATATTTCAGGGTAACATAAAAGGATGGGCAGAGAAGAGAACAAGGATGGACATCAACTCAAAGTCTTGACTGTGTGTAGGAAACAGTGAAATAAAATAAAGTACAGATGCTCATATAGAAATCGACAAGAGTAAAGCACACACAGTTTTATACCACACATATATACATTTGTGTGTGTATATGCATATGAAAAAGCACCAGGCGACCCCTTACTCGGTGTGTGTGTGTGTCGGACTGTGTAGCTTAAAGAGTAGACCCGCTTTTTGCCATATCTATATGTGTGTGTATGTGCTAGAGCTATGGCTTATTGGCATGCCCAGCCTGCTTTGCGTTGGCTAGTCTCTCATCGTAATCGGATTTCTTTCTGCATCTCTCTCTCTCCAGCTCTATCTTTTAGTTGAACTCACTGGGACCTGGGACTTGGGACTGACCATAGAAAAGCACGTCCGAAAATGGAGTTTTCTTTCTACATGGAAATCCTTTCAAAAAGAGAAAAAGCAAAAAAAACATACATGAGGATTTGTATGAAGAGAGCAGCGTCATTTTCCCAGAGACTTTTTTTCTCTCTCTCCCTGTATGTGTGTGTATCCTCGTCCATCGTACTCTATCTCCGGACATGGAAGGGGTTTTTTGAGAGCAGTTTTTCGTACAGTTTTGGGAGCTGGTAAAGAAGAGAAGGAAGGGAGGGAGAGAGAGGGGGAGAGAAAGAGAGAGAATTCTAGTTATTATAATTCCGAACGGCTCGCCGCACCACCTGAATCCTGATTGGACTCTTGGCCAGTGTATGTGCGCCAGGAGTAAAGGGAAGGGAAAGCAGGCGGAGTCCGAGGCTCTCCTCCGCGTTCCGCAATGCTGAACTGAACTGCGCCATGTTATTAATATTGAATTTTTTATAACGCAGCGAGAGAGAGTCTCTCTTTCCATGTATACGTCGCTTCGTGTGTGTGAGTGAGAGAGAGAGTTCCTCCATCCCAACTCAAACTTTCTCTCTCTTTTCCAACGACGAGCACACAGCCAAAGAGAAAGGCAGACGGAGAGGAGGAGGGAGGAGATGGGGAGAGAGATGCTAGATGAATATGAGTTCGACACTTTGCGCGCAGGATTTTCCCTTTCAAAAAGAATATAAGTTTCCATATGTACCCATCCCAGCGTCAAGAATATTCACCTTATACTTTTTGAATAGGCACTGGGCTTTCTCGTGGGGGGACTCCTTGAACTTCTCACACACACACAAGAGTAGCAAAGAGGAGAGAGAGAGAGAGTAACATGGAATCATGGTCGGTGGACGGGATAGAGAGAGTGTGTGTAGAGATCTCCATATTATTTTATATGGAAAGAGAAAAAGAGAGACCCAGGGAAAGGTCCCATGCATACGTTCCCCCTCTCTCACATTATACTTTACATGGAAACACATCACATCTTTTTTCACATTACATATCTTGCTGGAGAGAGAGAGGGAGAGGGAGAAGGGGGGAAGATAAATCAGGAATGTTCCATAAAAGAGGACATTTCGATTTCATTTCATGCCTACGATGCGATGCCATAGCATACCATAGAGATAGGGTTTTTTCGCCTCTTTCTCTCCTTTTCTTTCTACGTCATATACCCTCATACTTGTACAATATACATAATAGTGTCTGTGTGGAGAGTATGGTATACACATAGAGTTGTGAGTGTACCTCTGTGCAGATTACACACACACACACACATTCTGGCATATTATGCACATGAATACTCCCCACTACCAATAAACTTAGCCTTCACCATTCAAAATGAATGTAGAGAGAGGAGAGAGAGAGGGAAAGAGAGACAGTGTGTGTATATTGGGGTGATATGTATGGGAAGAAGGGGGTAGGGTTAGAGTTGAAATACAAAATCATAAAATTGCATTCCATCTATAACTGGCAATGGCGTTTGGGGGGAGGATGGGAAAGACGAAGGAGAAAGAAGATGTGGATGGAGTAATACAGAGAGAAAGAGAGAAAGTGAGAGTGGAGTATAAGCACTTATAGATGAATTTCTATTTGTATGGAATGGCAATGGGAAGATGTATAAAAAAGGGGAAAAGGAGGGGGGCTAGGTAGTTGGGGAGAAGGAAGTCGATGCAACATTCTTAAAATCTTCTTGCTCAATTTCACAGATTGAGCAAAAGAGAGAAGCGAAATTCGGCGAGCTTCCCTCTCCTATAACCATTCATCTTGCTTTATACCCACCAACAGAGAAAGAAAGAGAGAGAGGGGAGGGGGGCTGTGCGTGTGTCTTGTATGTGTTTGAATGCCTCCGTTTGAATTTGAATATGCCATAGAGAGTGAGAGAGAGAGATAAAATGAGAGATTTGATTGGGAAAATTCAACGGAAGAAATACTTTGTTGGTAATGGCAATCGTCAATCCGTAAGAATAATATGATGTTCCAGACACACTTCCTTCACACTTTCCCCCTCTCTCCGTATTCCGTATGCATGTGCATGTAGGCTCTCGGGGAAAGAGAAAAGAGAGAGAGAGAGAAAGTGAGTGTGTGACATGGGAGTGTAGCGAAGGACAAAAAAACGTGCTCTCTCTCTCGTTTCTACTCTTTCCTTGTCTCTCTCGACAACCGAACCCGATTCAAGTAGCTGGTATAGTTTAATCGTAACCTTCCTACTATTTCCTGTTCATATGTAAATCCTTTCCTAACCTACAACTTCACCCTATCCCCAATCCGGACGTCCTGATTTCTTCCCAATATATCAGCTTTCTCCCTCACACGCACAGTCTACGCTATACGTATTGTTTACCTTGTTCCAAATTAAAATCAATTTGTCATTTTTTATGACAGGCATGAATTTTCTACACTTTAATCACTTTCTTTATGCAGCTTAGGCATTTCTCGGGTTTTTAAATTATGAGGTAATATAAATTTTATTTTTTAAAAATAATTGTTTTTTAGAAATAATATTCTTTTTAATCCGTTCCTTCTCCTTTTAATTGTCAAGTTAATGCAGTTAATGCTAGCTCTCAAAATTGAAAACTAATAATTTATCAGTACAAAGGGTGGTAAAATATTTTTTCAAATGATTTCGAAAAAGTTGAGCGAGTTCAGTTGAGATGAATTTTTTTGCACAGAATAAATTGTTACATATAAGAAAAGGAAGGGAAAAAATATTTATTTTCTCTCTATGCAAACTTTGAGTTGAGAAATATAGCCTGTGTCTCCTCTGTATACCTTCCCTCCTCCTCCCCCTCCCACAACTCTGTTGACATTCAATAGAGATGGAAAAATAAGGGAAAAAGTGTATTCATGCAAAAATTTTACTATGCTTTGATCTGCGTTTACTTTTTTTCCCTTCTTCCTCCTTTTTTCCCCACACAAAATTGTATGAAGTATGACGAGACATGGCGAGAGTCACGAAGGAACGGAGAAAGAGGAAAATACGAATGAAATTCAATGTGAAAAGTTGTGAGTTGTACTGTCTGGATACAAAATTGTAGATGTGTCTGATCGAAAATATAAAAGGAAAAAAAATTCAGTCTTCAATACATACAATTTTGAAACTCTTTCTCCTTCTCTCTCTCGTGTGTGTGTGTGTTCAAAATGAATACGTAATATGTACCGCAAACACGCTACCCTGGTGCTTAAATACATTTATACACAGACACACACGGAGAGAGAGAGACTGATGCTGGGAGTGATACTCTTTTTCTATATATTGGATACAATCTCAAGCAATTTACATAGAAAAAGATCTTCCCTCCTTTCACTCTCCATATATCCACTCAAATACTCTCCTCTACACATGCCCATGCACTTTGCTGTGAGTATATCTTGTGTGTGTGTGTGGCTGGAAGGATACTCGCCTCTCACGGAGAAGTGGCATGTATTGTGTATATTTAGCTTTAATACATGTACACACACAAACACGAGAAGAGAGAGGTAAGGGTGGCCTCTGGATCATGCCATATGTAAAAGTAGCTAGTTTATTTATTCATTTTTCCAGGACTCTGTCTATTGCTCCATATGTAGGATGGAGAGTGTGTGTGTGTGTGTCCTCTCCCTTTGTCTCTCTCTCAAGTTTTTTCATCGTGAATATTTCATCGATTCAAATGTTGTCGTCACGCATACTTCAGTCCTCGTCATTTTGGGGATTGTCGAAAATCAGTTTATGTTTTCCCCCTTGTCTGTCTTCCTGCCAAGTCCACGAATGCGGTTCAGCTTAATAATTGAAGGCAACTGTCATTGATGACGATGACAACATTATAAAGTTGGCACATTTTTTTTCTCTCCAGTTGAGTCCATGAAATATTCACAACACTCCAGTCGTCCCTCCTTCTCTCATATGAGTCTCTGTCACGGGAACTTTCAACCTTTTTTTCCCTTTTTCCCTTTTCTCTGTCTTTCCTCTCTTTATAAGCATACACAATTTATGTAGCGTTTGTTGTGTTTAAAAATTCCAAGTCCTTGTGTTTATTTTTATTTCATCCTCCCCTCTCGTCTCCTCTCCCAGGTCAACAGTGGTCGACCTGGTCCTCGTCAAATACAATTAGTGGAGACTTGAATTAAATTTTATAATAAGTATTAATGTAATTGAGGTCGCAGAGGTAATATATATACATTTCAAAATTTAATTTGTCCCCTCCATCATCCTCTCTCTCCCTTCTCGATTGTATGTACAGAGTCACACACAAATCTTTGTTCAAACAAAAAATAGGGAGCCCCCCTCACTCCATGTCCACAAGTATTGTAGGAAGGTTTTTTTTGAGTGAGAGTGAATTCAATTTCAATTCTTATTCTCTTGACATTAGAGATATTTGGGAAGTTTAAGGGTGGATGATAGGGACAGTGAAGAGAAGGGGTTTATGGTCAGGAGATGGAAAAGGTTTTTTTTGATGGGCTTGTCCACATGATTTGGTGTGTCTATAGTCTTTTGCTTGGAGAGAGAGATCGAGGGGAGGGGAACTATATATGATGGGGGATAAAAAGTGTAGATATACAGTAGATGTAGGAAGAAAAGGAAGAGGGGTTTAGGGCATAGTGTACATTATAACGTATTTGATATGGCCACCACTCACTATGTATATAGTGTCTTGTGTTTCCTTCTTCATCATGCGGTCCTTTCCTCCCATGATATTCTTCCCATGTTTACACATGGAGCCCTGACCATCAGATCGAGAAGGAACTGTGAAGGAAAGGGGAAGTAAATGAAAAGATATTTGTCAAAAGAAATGGCCAATGGCCGAGTCTTTCGATTGAGTGTAAGGGGGAGAGAGGGGGAAGAGAAAGGGAAAGAGAAAGAGGAAGAGAGCGGAAAAAACGATGGTAAGGAAAGAAGAAAACAATTCTTGTGAGAATGGCAGGGTCTCTGTACAAGAGGAGGAGGGAAGGAGAGAAGAGAAGAGGGAAGAAGAGGGAGGAAAAAAATTGACGTCATTCTGAAATGGAAGAGCATAGTGCAGAGCAATCCAATTTCAGTGAGAAAAACTATATAGTGAGCTGAGACAGTGACCATCATAATTAAAGTCGTTCTGGCTGCGCGTACCACACAGGAGCACCTTGGTTATTTTATTATTGTTATTTTCTTCCCTTCCCTTTCTTCTCTTTCTCTTCTCTTCCTTTCTCTTCCTCTCTCTTTCTATTTCCACACTTTCTTTCATTCTCGGAGGGAAAAAGCGGTTTAGCCAACTGGAACTTATACACAAATATATCCCTCTAATACTACACTAGTCTATATATATACAAATATGTGCATGTGTGTGTGTATATGTATAACTGGTACATTGTCCATTTTGCCCCCCTCCACTTCCTTTCTTCTATTCTGTCTACTATCCCCCCTCCTCTCTCTCTCTCTCAGTCTCAGTGTTAAAGATTTATATGAGTGTAACGGCAACAATCTCACACAAACTTATTATCTCCCACGGCATAGAATATTACTATTACAAACAGAAAATACGAAGGCTATCTTCCACTCCCCACCTCCTCTCAACCGTCTACATATCCACAGTCCATTGGACACACACACATAAAGGAGGGCAAACTAATATCCTCATCTTGTTTCTTCTCCTTTCGCGGGGAATAAAGAAAATGTGGAGACGGGGAAGAAATGGGAAGGTATATATATTATTATTATTAGCTCTTCCTTTATTTCTTCTTCTTGTTCTCCTCAACTCTCTCTCTCTCCCCGTGTGTGTGTGTGTGCTAGGCACATTCACACAAATGCAAGAAGTTGAGAAGAAGAGAATCCACATCCCACACATTCTCCTGTCATTATAATTTAATTCGACGGAGGAGGGAGGGAAATGGAAAATAGTGTGTGTGTGTTTTTGCTTATTTTCCAAGGAGTCTGGTTGGAGGAAAAATATCAAAGTTTACATATATTTGTGGATGTAACAAAGGACGGGAAAAGAAATGGAAAAAGGATATGAAAGCATAGATTTTTCTCTCTCTCTCACCATCCTCCTTCTCTTCTTGTGCATGCATAGATTAGGCACGTAGCCACTTACAAGTCGACATTAACGTGTTTAATTTATCTGAAGGTACATTTTTGAGGCTGTAATTAGAGAGAAGAGTGGAAGATGAAACGGTCGAGATATTATTAGCACGTTTATAAATATGTAGAGTGCTCCCAAACATTCTTCCCATCCTTGGATTCCTCTCTCTGCCCCCCTCTTCATATATTAACTTGTGTGTGTGTGTGCGTGTGTGTGGAGTGTACATACATTAAAGGTACTTTGTTTCCCTTGACAATCCATGCAAATACCTACGGCTTATGGGAGAGTGTGTGTCTCTGTTTCTCCATGTTTCTTTTACGGGCTACTACATCCAGGTTCAAATACACAGAAAAGTGTACATGTGTGTGTATTAGGGCTAATACACACACACACACTCTCTCTCTTGCCCGTGTGTCCCAAGGATTGAAAAATCTAAAGCTCTATTATTCGGAGAATACCTTTTTGAGCACTATAGTCTCCTCTACATACTTGTATGAATGGACCTCTCACTCTCTCTTTCACTGGCTGCTGTACGGCCTGAGCACCCGCACACGTCCTTCTGTACACACACATACACACACACACGATAAACTGACAAAGTGTTGAGTTTTAACTCTTGAACCTCTGGAGTGCCTTGCATGCATTCATAGAATTTAGCATCCGCCAGCTTTTACACCCTCACACACACAATATAAACGTGTGTGCTCTCACCTTCTATATCTCATAATAAGATCTTTTCACATGCACACACACACTCTCACACGAGCCTTTCCAAATTTTTTCCGTCCTCCGTACATCACACTTTTGATAGGGAGGAGGAGAGACAGGTTGGGTAGATGACATGTAGGATTGTGTGTGTCTGGAGAGAGAAGACACGGGCCAATTTCAATAACGATAATTCCAGGGGAGAACATACCAAAGTCGCAATAATATATTTTATTGTTAATGGTAGTGGATGCCAGATCTTCTTCGTATTCTCTTGTTCTTGAGAAGTTTACTTTGGTCTACTTCCTTCTCTCTCTCTCTCTCTGTCCCTCTGTTCAGAGAATCTAATGGGTGGAATGTACCTAACGGGATTCGAGCCATGTCACCCGTGAACGAAGCAAGAAAGATGTATGGGAATTATACCCATATATTATATGCAGATGGGTATTTCCAATGTCTCTTCGTCTCTCCACGTCCCTCTCCCTCCCCCTCTCTCCTTTGTTAAATTTATGAAGAGTGTCAATTTAGGGAGTCTGAGATAATAAAAGACACTTTAGTTGATGAAAACTGTAGAGAGAGAGAGTCTAGTTTGAGCGGTTGGGTGCAGAGCGTCGTCATACAAAATATATGTACCTCCTATATATATACACGCACACACACGTATACTTTAGTTTAGGGACGAAAAGTTTGTTATAAGTACAATTGGAGAGGGAGATAAAGGGAAAGATTCATTGAGTGACACAACATATGGTCATATTATGAGTCTAATGTTCACCCGTCTTTTTTTCCTTTTTCTATTTTTTATCTACAAACTTTGGAAAGTCATCCTCCCAAAAGATGTGATGTGTAGCAGAACTGGACTTTGACTGAAGTGGAGAGGACCATCGTACAAAATCGTACAAAATGTGTGCTAATATTTTATTCATAAAATAATATTTTCCAGAAAACTCCTAAATGTGTCGACGTCATGGGATGATTAATAACAATATTTTTGTGTATGGAAAAAAATTACTTGTTTTGCAATTATACAAAGGGATGCTCAAAGTGAAGGGGGAGTAGTGTAATGAAATGAACATGGAGAGTGTGTGTGTGTGACAACACACACTGACTACATGGAGTTGAGTGGAGTGTTGAAATAAAAAGTTGATGAAAGTTATATGTATTGTTGATAATATTAAAATATGCGAATTAAATCAACGGGATTTATTCTAATCATCCTGACTGCCTGTAGAGAGGAAGAAGAAGAGAGAGAGAGATGAGGGAAGCCCTCCTCCTCCTCACTGACTAGGACCTCCTGACCTCCCTTAACGGCCTTAATTGATTGACACTGATTCACCCTATACTCTCCATTTGTCACTTTTTTATTACCCCCTGCTTGGATAATATGAGGGGAGCTGTTGGAAATTTAATATGTATTTCTTTACACATTATCCCCTTCCCAATGTCCCCTCTCTTGTAGCTGGCAATGGCAATGTGTGTGTGTGTGTGTTGTATGTGGTATAATCCGGCCATGCATCATCCCACTACAACCTTCTCCTAAATCACCAACTCACTTCCCATTTCATGTAACATATTTCCATACACACAGAATATATTCCTCCTCTCTCTTCTCTATGTACTACATCCAACATACTCCTTTAATAGACTACAGAGCCAATAAACTGGAGACAGGGAGTTTAGTTTTTGTATGCATGTCTGTTCCCTATAATGTTTTCACTTGTCAATTGGCTTCCCCTGTACACTTGTGACTTGACACAAAACTACGTATATATACTGTGTATGTAGTGGGGTGGATATATACATATGGGGTAAAAGTATGAAATGAAACGAATGAAATGAGTCGCCCTTTGTAAATGTTGCCAGTTTGGAGAAACCCGGGTCCGGGTTAAATGAGGATGGAGGAGGAGAGAAGACTAATACGAGAATCTGTCTGGCTCACGTACATATCCATAATGTAGATTATGGTGACAGATTAGAGTGGTGTTGATGAAATATTGTGCTGGTTTTCATCAAATGACTGCCTACATTTATTGAGAGTCTGTTCCTGTCCGAAGAACCGCATTTCCCTCTCTCTCTCTTTCTCTCTCTCTTATTCAGCTCTTTCACTTTGTTATTACATTTCCACTATTATTCTCTCTCCCTCTCTCCTCCTCCTCCATTGAGAATTCATGGCGAGGTTCTTCACCAGAAATTTATCTTGAACAAGTCTACATTGCACTGACTGCCATGTAATGTTCACACACACACACACCAAAATTACCAAAAACTCTTCCTTCCCCCCTCCATACTCACTCTCTCTCTTTTTCATATACACTTGTGTAGTATTAATCGGTAGATTCCTAAACAAATACATTCTTATTCACACAGACAGACCACACGGCGTACACACACGAGCATTAATGTAATTGCGTCTCTTCTTGCGTAACTTTTACCTCAACCAGTCAATGCCTAGGATCTCACTCTCTTTGCAATTACACCCGTGTATTACAACATTTATCCTGCTGCTAAATTCCAATACAGCAAAAGTTCCCAACGCATCCCAAACTACAACTCCCCTGTCAAATATTTTTATGACAAATAACTTACTTCAAATTTTTCAAAATGTAGAGTCCAAAAAGATTTGAATAAATATACTAAAAATCATGAGTGTCACAGACAGTATCTACCAGTGACAAAAGAATCGTCACGAGGAATTATTAGCCTTCGTCCAGGTAAGATGAAGGAAGATGAGGAGGAAACTGTCGTAGATGGCGGTTTAGATGCTACCATCTAATTGCGGATAGCCACCGTCTCACACACAAAGATAACTATGTAGAATCTTCTCTTCTCTTGCATTTGGATGGTCAACCGAACCCCACAGCATCTGTGTGCTTTTTCCCATTGTCATTCTCGATTCAAGGTTCTGTGTGTGTGTGTGCCATGCCTTATCCCAAGTGCTTGTGTGGATGAATGGGAGTCTTCCCAAAAGTTTAGGACCTCTTTTCTCCATCCACACACACACACACAGTGTACTTGACATCCTCGTAATACATTAGTCTAATTTGTGCTCTCCTGGAAATCGCCACCATCTCCTCCTTCATCCATATATATCGTATTGTATCGTATAATAATATATCGTACATACATTTGTATTTTCCTGGATGAGAACTGAAAACCAATTATCGATATTTGTATTTTGTACAAATTTGTGTGTGGTTGTGAGGGGCTGGAAACTAGTGGGAAAATGTGATGATGAGGATCCTAATACGAACGCACGTACACATTGAGAAGAGAGAGAGGGAGAGAGAGACGGGGGGGATAAAATAAATTTGTCAAGGAAAAGTCGTCTTGTAAATGAGGACACAATTCCAATTCTCCAATGAAAAAAGACAGAAAGACGGGCATGGTCATAGCCTCATAGCTTCAGACGATGAGAGAAAGAGACAGACAGAGAGAATATTCCAGGCAGAGAAAAGTGGCATATGTCTCTCTACGTTGACTTTGAAAAGTCAACTATAGAGAGAAAGAGAAGACTAGGGAGAGAGAGATATTAGACCATCAGTCAGTACTCCAACAGAGCTTACACTAAATAAATAGTTGTGAGTGTACGGATAATAAGGGGAGACTACAACACGGGGAACAAAGTTGAGTTTGAGAAAAGAGTTTTATTTAATCGTAAGGAAAGTATGGAGGATTGAGAGTATGGAAAAGAAAAAGAAGGATACAAACAAAATGCAGTTTAGACTCCATACACACGCACGCACACACACACATTTACATATATAGCTAATAAAGGATGGGGATCCCTTGATTTGTAATGAATGAATGAGAAGAGACTTTTCTTTTCTCCCTTCCTAGTTTTTTCCATGGATTTTTGAAAAGATTGAGTCGACGAGGAAGACTGGAGAGAGAGAGAGAGACTGTCTTGTCTGTCTAAACGTATGCGTGTGTGTGTGTCCTTATAGGATGATGATGATGATGAGCTTCTGCAAAAAGTTTTATATCGACTAGAATATCCAAAATGAAGACTAGCAGAGAATGTGCTAATGTGATTATATGGATCCATCCGCATATATGAGAGAGAGAGAGAGAAAAGAGGAGGCAGAGGCAGAAAGACAGAACAGAAGTTGGCTACGAAGTTACAAAGTGAAATTAAATTGAAAGGTTCTACTGGAGGAGCATATGAAGAAGATTGACTTCGAAATAAATATTCATGAGGAAAATATATGTACAGAGAAAAGAGAAGGGGAGAGACTCTTTAACTACGTCAACTACCATACCATACTGTACAACATATACGATGCTTGGGAGCCAGAGAGACAGTCAGGACTGAACCATGCATGCATAGTTATATATTAAGTAAGCCTCTCAGTTGATTTGCATAGGAAAGGCATTCGTGGGGGGAAGAGACGTAGAGAGACTCTCTCTCTCTCCACATTTTATTATACACACACACATACAAATATAGACTGTATAGTCACGAGTGATGAAGAAGCTTTATATATTATTACACACACACACCCTCACATAAGGGAAGGGAAGGGGGGGAAGAGATGGGGCTAGGAAGGAAACCGGTCGTCGGTATTATAGTCTGTATGATGAAATTTGATTACAGAATCTACAGATTCTGTATTTTTGGCTGCCAACGACTATCTCATTAAAATGGTCGTGCGGGTTAAAAGACTAGGTTAAAGAGGGACGCTGCGGGGATCTCCTGATCTGTTAAAAGATGACACAACGGGAAAAGAACGAAGAGAGGGAAAAGGAGGAAAATTTCACCAGCACCGCCACCTCCTCCTCCTCCTACTTCAGTCTCTCTCTCTCCCTCCCTCTTCTTTCCTCTTCAACTTCTTTTCCCTACATTTTCCTCTCTCGGAACAAAATACAAGGCCCTTTCTCTCTCGTGCATACACAATATATAAAACACACTACACTGTGTATATACGCAGTGTATGGACTACCTTTGGCAATGTGATGACTACCTTCCGTTTTTCATGGCCTATCCACACACACACACACAACTTTCCCCTCGTACATATGGTGCCAGACCGACTAATGCATATTAAACTTGCCACTAACTCAATATATAATATCCCGTCGACTAAACTTGTAATTTTTCCACTCTATAGTTTCTCTCTACCACTCTTCTCTCCCTTCCTCTCTCTCTCTGGATCGATGATAGCCTAGCAAATGCAATATGTCTCTTCTCGCTGTCTCTCTCTCACTCTCTCACACACTGCAGCTTGTGTAGTATTATAGATATGTACGCAAGAAAGATAGCTAGGAAAATTTTGGAAGCAACAAAAGGGTAGAGGAGATGAGGAGGAGGAGTGGGTAGATAAACGCTACACGCAGAAGATGATTTAAGCACTGGAGACTTCCAACACACACACACACACACATAGAGTCTATGGTTTATGCATAAACGTATTTTCCGGTCCAAGATTTCTCCTCCCTCTTCCAAGATTTGGGTGAGGGAGATGAGACGGAGGGGACATGGGGGACACACACCAATCACATTCCCTTGTACATTACATTATAAACTCATAATTATGTGGGGGACTTGTTCCAGCTCCACTACATATTATTCTATTAAATTTCTTGAAAGGAGAGGGGCAAGTGTTTGTAGTTTGTAGATTGTTGGGGTGGGATGGGAGACTGGGAATGTGAGAGAAAGACTTGATTGTTCCTCCTACATGTTCTTCTCTCTCATGTCTCCTCGAATTTTGTGTGTGTGCGTGGAGGGAGCTGTGTAGTGGCTGTGTGTGCTTTTGCTTTGGCAAGGCATAAATGTGAAAAGCGGATATATAATAATGAAATCATGCATGCAG
Organism: Pygmarrhopalites habei; assembly: GCA_009870185.1. Classification (NCBI taxonomy): domain Eukaryota; kingdom Metazoa; phylum Arthropoda; class Collembola; order Symphypleona; family Arrhopalitidae; genus Pygmarrhopalites; species Pygmarrhopalites habei. The sequence continues at coordinate 12,715 of WJFB01000397.1, read as the reverse complement.
AAAATGTAAGCTGCAGTCGTGATAAGTGTTTCGCACTAAAGTCTACGCGTGTAATCCGGGGTTCGACTCTCTCTCTCTCTCTCTCTGTCTGTATTCCTTTGGGGAGTCACCCATGGATGAAACTAGCATTAAATATGAGATTCTCCTTCACACCGATCCCATCTCTCCCTCCCCTCCCCTCTTCTCTCTACTCTGCTCTACTGTGTGTGAGTGTGTGTGTGAAATAAATGGAAATTGTACCTACACACAATTTTATATTATACAGTGTCAACTGTGTGTCTCTCTCTCTATTTTCTATGCATGTATAGATAGACAAGCATCATGATGAGCATCAATTTGATTGAGGATCGGGTATGAATGATGTGAATTTGGGTTTTAGCAGATTTTGATTTTATACATAATAGAAAAGGTCTTGAACTGCTTGTCTTTTTCTCTCTCTCCCTCTGCATGTGTGTGCGTGTGTGTTTGTGTGGAACTGACAGGGACACTCAAAATGAAATGATCATTTTCTACTATTTAGATTGTGCATACTCACACCACGTTTATCTCTCATATTCCCAATCCACACCGACATAAATAATGTCAATGTGTGTACCCTTTTTTTGAATCAGTCCCCTCCAGAGTGTATCAAGTAATCTTATGACTGACTGATCACACACACGCCACCCTCCCTCTTGTAAAACGCTCAAATGACTACTATTATGTCAAATTTCATTATTTTTTAAAATTAAAATTGATAATTGAAATACTAATTAATTGCATAAAAATACTTGTAATTCTTTGTAGATGTACTTTTTTTATATAAAAAAGAATTGGATATTTTGGCTTCCTTTGGAAGCAGAGTGAATGATTTCATATTTTTTGGCAAGAGTGGAGGACTTTGGACTGGGATGGAGTAGGACTGAAGGGTTATCGTTGGGAGTAATTCAAGAGGGGCCCTAGAGGCTCTGCCAGACACAAGATTGTCAAGCCAAGAAGCCGTCAGAGTCAGTGACATTCCACCTGACAGGTGAATTTTCCCAATTTTCAACTTGACTAAACTGTACTTTTTGCGGACTAGGGTAAACCCTTTGATCTCTCCCTCCTCCTCCCCATTTGTTTGCTCCTCGCTGTATGTGTGTGTGTGTGTGTGTGTGTGTGTGTGTGTGTGTGTGTAGCTTTTCATTTTAGTATCTTTCTCTCTGTGCAGTTTCATAGGCTAGGAAATAAGTGTCATGTGTGGAATGGAATCAACTCTGCATATGTACAAAAGCACACACACAGTCAATGTAATTCTGGATTTGTCAGCTGCTGCTCACTTACAACTACACATTGCTTATGCTCCTTCCTACATTATAACAAACACACACACACACATTGTGTGTGCCTGTGTATCCACGACGGTAGATATAGATAATGGAAGGATGGTTTGACTCAAATCAAACTATTTTCCAACCCCCTAACGTCAATCGATTTACCTATGAAAATAAAGCAATTTAATTTGGTAAAGTTGCAGTGAGGGAAACTTTTATATATTAATATGCACACACTCACTCTCTTTCAAACACCGCGAACACACACAGACACAGTCCCCCATTCTATATATAGTCTCACAAGCTCCTTTGTACGAAACGTACGATTAAAATGGGAAGAGTTTGCAGTCATTTCATTCCACACACAAGAAATACCTATCTACACTTTTGATACACAAGTTTCAGTAGAAATGCAGATGTTCAACTCTTCTCTCCCTCTCTCTCTACCTACAGACAAAGTGTAGTTGACTATAAATAATTGAACAATAAGTTCCCTCTCTCTCTACACTCATACATAAATGTATGTATAAGGAGATAATAATACAAAGTTGTTGTCTGTAAAATGAAAAGTTGAAGAGAGAGAGAGAGAGAGAAGGGAGAGAAAAAAAGATTTTGAATTGAGACAAAAGACAACTGACACTTTCACACTTCTCATTGATTTCCTGAACATGGAATATTATGATAGAGGACTAATATAAATACAAAGTGAGGGGAGGGAGGGAAGGAGGGGGAGAGTGATAAAGGGAAATTGGAACACACGAAATGATGTCCATGTTCTCAGATTAGTCTCATTTTTCTCGGCATTTAATCCCCGGAGCAGGGCGGATGGCATGCATACTCAAAGTAAACCTTCGTTTCTCTCTCCCTGTCTCTTTCACACATACACACGCTTTAAACCTTGTCCATGGCTGTGTGCCTCTCTCGCTGTATATTATTATATGCATTTTCCTCTACACCCTCTATAAAATGCACCACTTAGAGAGAAGAGAGAGAGATGGATACAAGACTACTTAAAGCCGTCGTCTCAGTGGCTCGCGGAGTGCGTGTGTGTTGGATGCAATACGGTCAGATTCCATAGACAAACACATTTATTTCCTATCTGAAATGTGTTAGGTGAGAGAGATGCACACACACACACACATACACAAGTAGTAAGGGAAGGGAGCGTGCTGTAGTCAATCCAAATTCACATGTACACAAATACAGCGTGTGTGTGTGTGCAGTTGTAAGAGAGGGAGGACATGGGAATGGAGTGGATATCTGATCCCAAGTTTTTCTGCCTTTGCTTTTCTCTCTCTCCCTTTTCTCTCTGACTGCCCCCTCGTTAATCCGTGCGATTATTTGTTTATGATCAAGTGACAGAATCATTTCATAATTGTGATTCATCAATCAATTCCCCCGAGGACATATATCCACCCCTGTCTCTGCAGAGAGAGAGAGAAAGAGAGAGGAGGAGAGGAAGGGGAGGGGAGGGAGAAAGGAGGGGGAAGAAAATACGAATTTCTGATCCTTCCTTCCCTGCCCTTCTGTTTCGTCCAGCTATTTATTTGACCATTTATCTTGACGTATACACATTGCTCCAACATATATGGAGGGAGGATACGTGGTGAAGGTCTTATATATTATATAAAAAGTTGATAGTCTCTATGTACACGGTGTGTGTCCAGTGTGTGTGTGTGTGTGTGTGTGTTGTTGGGGTATTAAGGAGAGGGGGGAAGTCTAGAGTAATTCACACAGAAAACGAGAGGGGAGATGGTGAGTGGATATGGAGGATCCCATGGAGGCAAGCAAGTAGGGACGAGAGTGTAGCAGAGAGCCATTCGTCCCTGAGAGGAGGATGAAATATAAAAATCCATGTTGTGTGTGTGTGTGTGTACATTTTCCTCGGACAAGATGAAATATATCCGAATGTTGTTACATACATAACCAGTCATCCGTCCAGCTCTTATTTATGATCCACACAGGAAGAGTTGAAATGGAGGAGGAACGTCGAGTAACGGCATGCACCCCGAAACTCGGGGAAGACTGAGTGAGGCGGGCGGGTATTTGGAGAGAGACGGGAAGGGAGAAGAGAGGGGAGAGACAGAGGAGGCAGCCAACAATACAGATGATTCTGTGTTGGCGCAAAATGACCAGCGACCAGCGTGGTGGTCAATCAATATTATAGGACCGTCTATGAAGACGCATGAGCAGCGTGATCGCTGCCAGGAGTTCATGCCATAGCCAGAGCAAAAGCAGAAAGAGAGTCGACCAGAGCAAAATTCTACACGTCCACAATTTCTCCCTCTCTCCCCGTATCTATCCATTCTCTCTCTCTCTCTCTCTCTCTTTATTTTCCTCCTGTACATCTCATGCAATATGAATCTGTGTAATGTAATGCAATTTAATATATAGATATACATACACCCAGTCCCCTCTACATGTGTATGTATATTGCAGAGATGCCAACTTCAATCCAAAGACAGCCAACCTATAGAATTTTATAGGATGAGACTCTCTCTACGTGTGTGTCTCCACGTTCCCTGTGCTGGTGCCTTGTGTGTGTGTCTCATACGCTGGATAAAATAGTTGGCGAAATGTAGAGAAACTTCTCACGTATTTATTCCATCCCTCCACACACACACACACTCTGTCTCGTACATAATATAATATAGCACAATTGCTACAGATAAAGTAAGGGAAAACCCTGGATTTCAAGTCCACGTACCCGTGGAAGCGCAGAGAGAGAGAGAGAGAAAGAAGAACCTATTATATGGTACTAAAACTATGGCAGACAACTATATATTATGTTATTATATTTGTAGAGGGTGTACATGTGTAGACACTAGAAACACATAGGCACACACATAAAGGGATGAGACTGGACGGGGATGAAGAGTTTCTGAAGATGGATATTATTTCCAGCATGCCATACCACCACACACACAACAACCTTTTGAATATCTTCATTTAATTTGCCCATTTCATGCTTTGAGGATGCCACGATTAAGTTTGATGTATATATGCATTGGGATAAATGTGCCACATCTCTCCTCCCCTCCCGTTCCCCTCCTCTCCTTCTGTCTTTCCATCTCTTCTGCTTGTGTGTGTGTGTCTTTTCTCTCTTTCTCTCTTTGACTAGTTGGTCCGTACAGGAGACAGGATAGTCTCTCTCTCTATGCTTTATTTCTACGTACCCATCCATGTACACATTAGACGTGTATTTTGACTCATCTTGCTCTTCCTCTCTTCTGTGTCCTCTTGTCTTGCCAACTGTTTATGCTTTGCGTATTTATACATCCATCCTACCTTCCCATTGTATTAAATCGCACACTCAAGCACACAAATTCTGCATTGTGCTTCATCTTCCCATCCAATCCTATAGCAAAACCGTAGGATAATAAATTTCAATATATGTGCATAAACTCCCATTCTAAAATATCCGTGTGTGTGTTTTACATGGTCCTTTTTTCTCTCTCTCTTTCTCTCTCTCCTACTTCAAACAGTTGAAGCTTTTTCTTCTATCTCTATATCTCCACCATATGTGTGAGTGTGTGTGTGTGTCTCTAAACGGTTTTCAGTATCTTTTCTCTCTTCTATTTTCTACTCGTATTAGATTAGACATAGTTGTCTATGCATAGGGAAACATGCACTAAACGCTGGATCAAGTTAAATGCTTCAAAGTTTATAGTTTTTTCTCTCTCTCTCTTTCTTTCACACCATTACATACATGTGTGTGCCTGTGTCTGTGTGTGTGTAGAGTTTTTGGGATACACGGAAGTTTGGAGCTATACTCGGGTATTGATGACTATCAGTGTGTGTAGATGTGATTTTTTATTCTAATGGGTTTTATGGGGTTTTATGGGTTTTGGGACAGTATGAGGGGAAGGAGGGGAAGGAGAGGATAGGAGGGGGAAGGGGGAGGGAGGTTCCCACTACACTATACGTTTTTACGGCCGAGCTTGATAGATGTATTGTTTTTCTCGTAATAATTGTTCTCCATTCGATTTATCCATGCAAGCAAAGTCTCCATTGGATTTTTACTTGTCGCCGTCTTTTTCCTTACTACTTCACACACACACTCTTTCTCTCTGAGGCGGTCTCCACTTGTTCTCCTCCGTCTTCTTCCTCCTCCTCCTCCTCTCCTTCTTCTTCTGTTCCCGCTGTCTCATATTATATTGCTTAGTGAGGATAAACGTGTCGCTTGACGCAAGTAAATGCTCTACCTCTTTACCGTAAACACAAAATGTTTCCTTTCTTCTCTCCATTTGTTTTTTTCCTTCCTCCATCTACACTACGTATCCACCATATATATTTGGATGTATGTGTAGACTTGGCTCACAATTTACAACTCACAAAGATAAGACACAGAGAGAGAGAGAGAGAGAGAGAAACAGAAAATCCGAAAGAAAACCACCACACAGCAATAATTGTATAATACACACGGTACACCCATATCTCCTCTTTGTTTTCGGGAGGGGAGGGGAGAAGAACGTGACGGCAAATTATTTTTATTCAACTCGACTTTAACTAAATCTCTCAAAATTTAATACAGCATAACACACACTCCACCATCCCGTGTGTGTGTGTCAACACATGATACTCGGATGTGGTGTGGTGGTGAGTGTTAAAAAATAGGGAATATTTTTGTTTGAATTTTATTGGATGCGTCATCATCAGCCTTTGACTCTCGGCCTTTTGTTATTGTGTGTTATTGTGATGGAGGATGTTAATGTGAAGGACGCGTGTGATATGACACATAATTTAGATGGGATGTTTATCTTGGAGCTTTACTAACACACACCGTCCTCACAGTCAGATCAGCGCTTGTAAATTTACATGGAGACAAAATTTCGGACGAGAGAGAGAAAAAGATTCCCCATTTAATCATATGTATTGCCTTTGTAGATGGATGGATGGGGAGAGAGAAAGGTTGGCTTTGACAAGAAGAATAAATGTAAAATGAAGAGGATTTAGGATGTGGATTCATAATTTACAACATTTTATATACCCTCCCGTCTCTGGGCCTCCCGCCTCCCGAATTTATCAGTCAAATGTATTTTGTACTTGATAGACACTTAATACTTTAAGCCCTTCCAATATGCATGTCATCCTTTCTTTTCCTCTCCATCCTAATCATAACATTATATATGTATATTCGGATAGAAGATTTGAAGGCGGGAGAAAATGGAGGAACTCAAATGACTGCATTTACTTTGCATTTATACATTTATAATATTTGTGTAGATTGTATATCCCTCATGGAAAGTTTACAAACGAGCGTATAATGAGCTTGTTACATGTGTTGTCTCCTCTCTCTCTTTCGAGTACCTACCCAAGAAGTGGAGCGGCGGCGGGTAGAGAAGAGAGAGAGCTGTTGGAGTGTCTAATACCCGGGTTCTACCTATTAGCTCTTTAAACATAGTAAAACGGGCTACACACACCCACGAGCGTTTGTAGTTATACATGCGATTTTATCAGAATGGAATATTTTCTTCCAAGGGTCCCAAATTTCCTAATCCTCCTCTCTCTGAAATTACCCTAACATTTTGTACAATGCAATGCACACACACACCCATAATGTGTACTACTGTGTGTGTTCATAGATGTATGGAGTATATAGAAGTACTTAAGCATACACACAATGATTTCGTTCTGCCTGTCCTTTTGAAAAGCTGTTAGAGAAGGGAAGGACTTGCTTATGGTAGGTAGACACTTAAGTTTCCACTGTGCATTTTGAGGAGATTCATATACAGAGGAGGAGAAGGAGGAAGAAGAGAACCCGAGAAAAGTAGTCTAAGGACTCCGGGAATGGTGGGTGTATTGGTGGAAGGTCTTTTCTGAGAGAGAGAGAAGATGGTTTGAAGAATAGATGAAAAGATCTCGCTTTTCTCTAGGAATCCAGAGAAAATGTGGATACCTATAGGGAGAGAGAGAGGAGGGGAGAAGAAGAGGAACGGTGGTGAGGATGAGATGAAAATGAGTGAGACGAAGCATATTAGACCGGACAGATAGATAGGGAGGAGGAAGAGGAGGAAGGAAGGAAGAAGGTCTAGTGGTATAAAGTAAAATAAGTGTACATAGCTATACTCCAATTGTACATTTTACACACATACAGAGACACACGCAGAAATACACACAAATTGTACTGTGTATAAGGTTTTGAGAGAGAAGGTAAAGATTGTCAAGTTGAAGCTGCTTAGTCCCCGTGCCCGTTGAATATTTTATACTGGCTGTCTCGGCTATTATCATCTAGGCTTTCACCGCTCCTCCCCCTCTCCTGAATATCCTGAATATATTATTATAGTCTTGTTAATTTATATCGTCTCTCGCTCCTACTCTTACCATCATCCCTGAACCACGATTCCAGTCTACTCTCCTCTGGATCCAGGCATGATGATACAGTGTACTGTGAAACCCTTTACTCCCCCTCCTCCTCCTTCTGCTCCTGTGTTGAAATATTATCCGAGTGGGGATAATGAGAATTTTCCGGGCTTTAATACTTAGTTTAATGCGCTGCACCAGATAGAAAGATAGATAGATAGAACAAAAAGATTTATTCTACTCAGATCGTGGTTTTGCTTTATACTCTTCTTCATGTACGTGTATGTAGTATGTGCCCACTGCGTGTGTCTCTTGTTCTTGTACTTGTATAATTATATGGCCATATTCCATCGGTCCTCTTTTTTTAGGTGCGAAAAGCATTTTTATTTTTATTGAGCCGGCGCTCCTGAGGTGTACGAAAGAGAACTCCATCCATCCACACACACAATACTAACGAATCAAGGGGAAAAAGAGTTTGAACAAGAGAAGACGAAAAAAGAAAGAGGAGAGAAGAGAGAGAGAGAATGAGCTCAAGACGAAAAAGAAGTAAAAAAACAAAGTTCGTTAGACAACTTCAACTTACTATCTAACAAGAAGTTGAAGTAACTTTGTACATTGTGATTCGAATCAAACGACGGACGGAGGAGGAGGCAGGCAGGCACTACACAGAAAGCACACACACACGTTATAATATGTACACCATGTGTATACTTTACCCTAGGCATTCTCTCTCTCTCTCTCAAATATATAAACAGGCAGTAGCACCCACGTTCACTCCTATTAACTCTGTAATATATATTTTAGCACGTCTTCATGAATTTCATATCGTTTTCTCTCTCACCCTCTCTCTCTCTCTATCTCTGTAGTTTTTCTTCATCTCTTTTTTTCTTCTCACGCCGAGGGAACTCATATAATCCAATACAGTGTATAAATGTACATAAGAACACACAGAGATGTTAGCCAATAGTTGTTAATAGACATAAATTCTACATTATTTGTATGTTTAAGATGTTTGTCTTGACTTTCCTATACAGACAAATTTTACACACACACTCTCTCTCTTCTCCTACATACGTGTGTGTGAGTGTATGTATGGCACTCTGATCACACATTGCATCGCACACACACATACACACATTACAAACATTAAGAAGAAAATACGGCGGCAGTCCTTGTGTGTCTATTGGACAAAACAGCGAGTCTTGGGATGTGGAATGGGAGTGCATAATAAGACACACACAACACAGAGAGAGAGAGAGAGAGAGAGGAACAGAGGCATAGACTATGTCTAATGGGAATGGAGGCAATGCCTTTTTGCTAAATTGCTCGCTACACGTCTAGATCAGAGGACAGGGTTTGAATACAAATTGTTATTAATTATTATCAACAGGATCGAGAGAGAGAGAGAAGAGGTAAAATGTAGTAAATTGTTTGCTTGGGAAGTAGATTTGCTGATGCTGCCGCCGTTTCTTCCCTTCAATACTGAGAGAGACTCTTCTTGTCTTTTATATACTATCATTCTTATTCTCGGTCCATCACAATATAAATACCAAAGCTATACATAATATATAGAGGGAGGGAGGGAAGGAGGAGAAGAAAAAAAGTATAATAAAACAGCCCTCCACTCACTATTTATATATATGGCATATAGGCTTAATAAGTTGGAGGAAAAAGAATTAAAAGAGTGTGTAGTTCATGATGATCCTGGAATTCGTTCAAACGGCTCTCTCTTCTCTTCGTGTATGTGTGTGTCTTCGCCTTCAAGGAAAAGTTAAAATTGTAATTGTGAAAAGAGAGACGGACTCGCACGCACGCACAATACAAATCCAATAATATAGTCGAGCAAGTAGAGAAGGAGAAAGAGAGAAAAGTGTGTGTGTGCTGTTGATTTATAGAGCACTGCCTCATAATTCACTCACAGCACAACTCAAATGATGCATTAGACAAACCCAATAGACATCATCAGGGTGAGATGAGGATGAGGAAGAGGAGGAGGGGAGGAGGAGAGGAGACAAGGGTGAATTGATATGAGGAGGAGGAGGACCCTTCCTTGTTGTGGCTCTCTAATAACTTTTAATCGTCTCATTCTGCACGGTGTCAAGTGTGAAGTGAAGGGAAGAGGGGAGAAGGAAATATTTTTAATAAAGACATTTTCAAATTTTAATTTTGATGCCGGACTTACTTTCGTTGTCATTGTGATTGTGAAATTTTGTGACATTTTCAAAAATGAAGGGCATGTAATTGGGACAGAATACTATTATACATTATTATGATTATTAGCAGCTGTGTGTGTGTGTGAGAGAGAGATGAAGATAAATTAGAAGGAACACTTGGGTGTCAACGGGAGTGACACATGAAATGTCAATGGAGGTGAAGGGCATGAGTCTCTCTTCTGTGTGTGTGTGTGTGTCAGGGTAAGAGATGGAGAGAGGGAATTTTGACTTGATAATCTCCGTAGAGAAGTGATATATGAGACCATGGCCTGTGTACACACACTGTATGTACAGAGTGCAAAGGGAGGGTCATATACCTGCTGCCACAATGGATGACGGGAGAAAGGAGAGAGAGGGAAATGTTCAATAAAATATTATCTGTAATAGTAATATAGTGTGTAATAATATAAGAGGAGATGGAGAGGAGAGAAGAGAAGAGGAAAAGAGGATGAATGAGCGAATGTGAAAAGACAACTACTATTAATCTCAGTGTGGACCCTTTGTCCCCTTTCCCCGTTCCCCGTTCCAAGTGGGAATCTGTGTACATCATTATTCACGCCCAAGATGAAACTTATTCATTTATTTTTTTCTCCTCCTCCTCCTTCTCTCCTCCCCCTCCATGCACATCTCCACCAAAGACATATACCTAGAGTGAGAATGAGTAGCCACACATTTTCTACATATCCCATATATATATATAGTGTGTAAAATTTTTCTTGCCACTGTAACTCTATCTCCTAATAAATTTGATCCTTTTGCATACATCTTTTCTCTCTCTCTCTCTCTCTCTCTCGTGTGTGTGTGTGTAAAATTTCATGAATTCTTGATATGCAGATGCAAACTGAGTTGAGCCCCTGATAGATTAACTTTTGGATCAAGGCTCAAAAAATTGATGTATGGCCAAAGTCCCCGTCTCAATTCTCAAAATTTATGCATTGGCTAAATCGTACTTTTCCTCGCCATTTTTCTTTTTGACAAATCTCCCATTTAAATTGAGCTAATGCCCTGGGTTGTCAATTATATTTTTCCATTTCTCTCTTTCTCTCCCTCCTTTCTTTCACCAGCAGTGAAAATGGAGGAAGACTGGGAGACCCCAATTCCTCCTGGACACAATGAGTAAAAAGAGTTGAAAAGAGAAGAGGGGAACAAAAAGAAAGTAAAAAAATGTTTCATTCAAAAGAAAATTTTAGGGGTGACGGAGAGAGAGAGAGAGACAAACTTTTTTGATAATACAAATTTTGGTGATGGTCATGGTACTTCAGAATGAAGCTCTTTTTTCCGAGGGAGGGAAAGCAGAGAGAGAAGATTTTGATTGACAAAAATTCATTTAGAATTTGAGTTCTTTCCTACTCCTCCTCCGTTTTGATAAGGTCTGGATGCCCAAAGAAGACACAGAAGGGAAAATATGCGCGTGCTACACACACACACATCCAGTCTCTCTCTCTTTGTAGATTGCGAGTGTGTGGCCTTGTGAAGAGTTTGACGTTGAGACTGAGGCTGTGTGTGTGTGTGTGTGAGGGAAAGGGTTCCCATCCTCTCCTCTTTGGGTTGTCTATTTGAAACTTTTTGTCTGTCATCTGTAATACTTATGGTTATTGGTTTTGCTGGGTGAATGTGTGCTGTGTGTTTGTATGTAGGTTCCAAGTGAGGAGACTCCATCCGTCAAAATGAGTAGTGAGAGGAAGGACGAGGAAGGACTAATAGAAGGAAGGACTGTGTATAGCTAGAACACACACGCACACTACAGTGTAGTTATACCCTCAGCAAAAAGAGAGACGAGATAATGTGCAGAGAGAAAGAGAGAGGCTGGAGGAGTGAAAATGAAGAAGAAGAAATAAGGAAAATAGAAGAAGAGTTCTCTCTCTCCTCTCCTATAGGATGATGGTGTGCTATGTATTGTACGTGTGTGTGTGTGGGGCTGGCTAGTGGCTGGCTGGTGAGCGCGGGCTCAAAGTTGTAATTTGCTCAGGGAGAGATTGTAATCAGAGAATTGTGTTGTGTGTGTGTGTATGGGTGTTAGTGTATGTGTCGAGAATCAATACTAGTAGTGGCGAATCCTCGTTGCATCTCTTCCTAAAGGTTCCTCCATACACACACACTGTAGCTTCTCTCTCACTCTCTTGTGTTGCCTTATGGATGAGAGAAAAGAGGATGGAGAGTATGATGGCGTCTCAGTCCGCTCAGAAGCAATTCCTATATTCCATCCATCCATTCCTATACAATTTTATCACGAGTTTTCACGTTCAATTCGTCTCAACAGGGAGGCAACAGCCAGAGAGAGAAAGAGAGGAGGCAGGGCACACTGTTGTGGCATAACTGCCAACCTAAACACACAACACAGAGAGAGAGAGCGTAGAGAGGGAAACTTATAGAAACATTATACACTCTGCCTTCAACTCATCCACTATTATTTTATAGATTCCAAACACATGCAAACTTCAGCTTGAACCAACACACACAAATCTACAAATCTACCCAATTCACAATATCAAAAAGACTCTCTCTCCAAATCCTCATGTACACACTTTTTATATTCCCACATTTACCATACATACACTCCAAGAGTACAAAGTGTGTGTGTGTGTGTAAACAGGATGTTGTATTGTGTGTATGTGTGTGTAGATGGATTATTTGTAAAATCCAATATAAATACAAGATATTTTCACTACTGTCTTCCTATGTGCTGCACTTTGTGTGAGATCACGATCACAATCCATTATTCCAAATTTGTTCCTGTATACCATTTCCAGGGATTTTCAATGTTACTTTGTATGTGTGATTGTGACTGTGTGTGTGTGCGTGTGTGCTGTACTCTCACCCTCGCTCTCTCTCACCTTGTACATAGTCAGTCAGGAGGAGGAGGAGGAGGAGGAGGAGGAGGAGGAGGAGGAGGAGGAGGAGGAGGAG
>WJFB01000396.1:0-66026 GCA_009870185.1 Pygmarrhopalites habei | reverse complement strand
CTTACATAGCCCAGAGAGATGGAGAAAGAGATTTTGCATTTAATATGGCAGCAGAGGAAATAACATGCGTGAATTCTGGTTGTACAAAGAGAGAGAGTATGGTATGTATGGTCGAAAACTTTTGCTTTCTTTCACAAAAAAATGCTTTCTACAATATTCCAGTTTCCCCAGCTCAGTTTCTCCACAATGCACGCCCATGTACATACGGATGAAGCTATTGCTACTACAACAGCCACACACACACATTCATAGCTCATAGCAGGGAGAGAGAATGGAGATGTACTGTGTAGAAAGAGGTTTTTTGGAAGAACAACAAATGAAAATATATATAAGTTGTGTGAGTGTGTGTGTGCATTTTTGATGATGAATTGGTGCATAAAATCATCTTTCATCATAATGACTTGTAAGCCACAAAAGGAAGTCTTCTCTGCCCAACTTTGAGGTATCCTGCAGAGTGAGTGTGTGTAAGGATTCGTCGACAACGAATGAGTATTTTCAAATGAGTCTCTCTCTCTTGTATCTTCCCTATTGTAATGACGATGACTCTATTATTACTGTATAAACATGTATGCGAGTGAATTTCATATGTCTATATTTCCTTTATTTGGCTTTGGTCTCCACATTCAGAATGTACTAGGAGGAGGTGAAGGAGGATGAGAGTCTCCTTCTAACTATTATATATTGTACTTTCCTCCCTTTCTACATCTCTGGAACAAATACAAGATGAAAGAGTATGGTGGAGAGAGAGAGAGAGAGGAAGAGGAAGAGGAGGAGAACCATAATGTAGAATCCATAGAATAGCTCTTCTCCTAGTCATAGCTGTCTAGATATTCAAATGAACGAATATAATTTAATTCTGCTTGGAACGCTGCTCCTCAAATTGATAGCTGGATGGTCACCTCTCTCAATCCTCCTCCTCTTCTTCCTCCGTCCCATCCTCCTCTGCACATACCATTATTCTCGCCATCATGACTCTCTACTCAGGGTAATCATTTCAGTGCTCAACGCTCTTTATTATAGTCATGAAACTTATGTAGAGAGATAGGGAGGGTGCATCCCTATCCAAAATTCTTTTTATCAAGAGTGTGTAATGTGTGTCGTTCTCAATGTCTGTCGTTTCCTACAGGATGACACAGGAGGATGAGAAGAATATTTTTAAGAATTGGGGAGATGTAAAAGTTGGTGTGAGGATGAGGAGGAGAAACACTCACTCACACAAAAGGAGGAGAGAAGGAGAGACGACAATTTTAAGCCTGACGAGGAAATTTATTCGCCTCGATGAATTTTCCGAGTTGTGTGAGCTGGACTGCGCGTCACATCGTGAGTCCTTACATGCATTAAAGATATGATAATGGTGGTAATGGTTGGACGGGACTTGTCATTTAACTGATTCCTCCACACACACACACACACACACACCACTCATTCATCCTTACAATCAACCCTGCATATGTTTCTCGTATCTTGTGTAAAAATAAAATGTTTTCCACGTCTATCTCTTCCCAACATTTTTTTAACCATCGGAATTTTTGTTCTTGATATTCTTGTCATTTACAAGATAATGGATTTGTGTGCTATGTGTGTGTGTGCGTGTGTGTGGAGGGTATTGTCAACTCTAGAATAAAGGATCATCTACAGGGAACATCTTATCTTTCCTCGTCTTTTTCCTTCATTTTTCGATTCTTCCGTCTCAAAAAATCTGTCGTGGCTTTAGTAGATGAGGATGAATATTTTTTTTCCCTCTTAAGCCGATGAAAGCTGATTTAAAAGGTTCCACGTACAAACGGATATAGCAAGTTGAAATTGATGATACGAGAGAGAAAGATGAAATGTAGAGCAGAATGTCTCATCTCAAAGAATCATTAAAAGGATTCAAGATTGTTCTCCCTTCTTTCGTGTATTCTGTGACTTTGTTGATTTGAATCGTGTTGTAGGTTAGGAGTGAAGGTAGTTAACTACGACTATTTATGTATGTCAATGAAGATGTGTAGCTATATGTGGGTGGATGGGAGTCAAATGATGATGAGGAAGAAGAGGGAAATGTGTGTGGCTGGTGAGTGTGTCATGTCGCTTTTGGTATAGGACTAGCCTTGCCTTTTCTCCTTTCTGTGATGTGGAAGTCTATGAGATGAGATAGCCGGGTGCACTTTCAAGAGAGGGAAGTTGGTTGACTGGTCTCATGGATAGAGTTGAGACTTAGCCTTGGTTTTACGCTATACTAAGTTTCACGTCCAATTTTGCATTCGCTTCCATAAGCTTCGTTTTCAGTTAAGTGGTTCGAAAAAATCCACCGACATTATAAAGGCTTCCCTACCGACATTTCTTCCTTCAGTTTCATCTTTGGCCTTCCTAACATCATCACTGTCTCATTTGCTCTCTGTCCCTCTTCTGTCCTCCTCTCTCTTCTTTTCACTCTCTATTTTCTCCAACTCAATTTCCACAACATTTCTGTTGACACCTCAGTTTTCAATGGCAAAATTTCCCTCACAACTTTCCCAACTTTTCTTCTATTCAAATTCATGTAAGGACGAACCCCGATAATAGCTCTCTCTCACTCTCTCTACAAGTACATTGTTCCACATATCACTCTATAGCACTATACAGATACCCAATTTCTGTATACAACTACATAAGGATTGGCCAATCCGTTCTCTTCTCGCTCACTTCCGTTCCGCGCCGTCATTGTTTTTACTTTGCACTGTGATTTGTATAATCTCTGGGGAGGATACAACTTCATCTGGACTTTCCATATTTGACCTAGGACGTTGACCCAAAGGGCTTCACACAAAGGGAAAGGATAACAATGTGTGTCGAATGAGTGAAGTGAAGTTTTTTAGAATAGAATCAAAGGGACGATAGAGAGGAGTAGGATATGTTTTGAAGTTATCTGTCATCGTGTAAAGAACGATTGTAGTCACAATATCCCAGTTTTCAAAGTTAGGACAGACGCGAGAAGAGTATGTGTCCATTGTGTGTGTGCGTATATTGTATGTAGAGACATGGTTATTGGGGTGTGTGTGTTGTGTGTGTGTGAATGGAACACGCGTTTGCATAATTTCAAAGTTTTCATTTCCGGTGGGCCTCAGTGACTTTACTATATCATTTTCGCGTATCGACTCAGCAGTTGACACTTCCAGCACGACAATGAGAATATTATTCGCCTCCCTCCCTCCTCCTCCTCCTCCTCTTCTCTCCCTCCCAACACAACCTCTCACACTCGGCGAGAAATTCTCCCCATCACCCGGAAATATATGCAGTCAACAATATCAGTTTATTATTCTCTAGTCTTATTCGACAGCCAAACATTTATACTATTCCAGCTGTGTAACAAGGACCACTTTACACACACACTTTCCTTCATCAAGAAGAACTGAGTGTGTGCGTGTGTGTTGTTTCAAATGGAACAGCATGTACAATGTGTGTGTGTCTATCAATAAATACAGCATGACAATATGAGATTTCTTGTTCCTTGTCCCTCTCTCTCTCTCTGTACTAATATTCCTCCTCGACGATAGTTGATTCAAATCTTGAATTTCTTGTTAGTGTGTATTAATATTGTAGTCTCTGCTTTGTCCTCCCTCCCATTTTCCTTCTGATTATGTATATTTAATTAAAATTCAAATACCGTCGGGTGTTTACCATTATAATAAATGTTTGTTATAGTGATTCTAGGAAATTAACACACAAGGATAACCCCTTTTCAACATTTGGCATGGATTTGTCCTCTTATACAGTGTGTGTGGAATCAAAATTCAATGTCTCTCTCTCTCACAGATTTACAATATTCCTATGCAGCTTTGTCCTCGAAACAGAAACAGAATTGTCTCAATTTTAGTTTATATTCGCGTTAATTTGATTTCTGATTTTTTCTCTAATCACCAAAAATATGAGAAAGACTCATTTGGATCCGAATTGGAGTAGACTCAACGCAAACACAATTAAAATTTTTTAATAATGAACTAGTCTTAGGAATACGTGTCTTGAGTACAATTAATCAAAAATTGTATGACAGGGATAAAAAATATTGTCTCAACAGAAAAGAAAATAAATGCTGGAGAAAAAAGATGTTATGATATTGTAGTTTCAATATTTCGGCCGAATCCTTGTTGCCTAGCTGCACAATGGAATTGACTGGGAGATGGAGAGGAGGATGGAGGAGGAGGTTCGGGAACATGTTGGATAAGGTAAGTTTAAGTTGGTGGGTTGGCGATAGATAAGGTGGGGGGAGGGAGAGGGTGAAGGCAAGTACAAACTAAGCTCAAGACGTGAAATAATTAGCTCATTCAGGCGTAAGGGGAGGAGATGCTTCCATAGTTTGTTCCATCCGTGGGTCAGATCCCATAATTTGTGTGTGTGTGAGGGAGAGAGAGAATAAAATGAAAATGCGCAGAGGCAACCCTGACTCCTCCACCCAGACACACACTCACATTGCACAGGACAAGAGAAGAGGGGAGAGAGAGAGAGGCAAGTGCAAAGAGGGAGGGAGGGAGAAAGCGAGAGAGAGCTAAAAAGAAAAGACGAGGGCATGTGATGAGATGGAGAGGGGATTCTCTTCCCTTCTATACTTTACGTGTGTGTCTGTTACGTGTGTAGTACATATGTATAAGCTTTTCAGTTTTTCCAAGCCCGGAGAACACACTCGTAGGACCAGTCAGTCTTACCCTATCTTGCACCATTCACACAACACACAATGTGTGTGTGTGTGTGTGAGCATGTATAGGAATGCTCTTGAGTTGAAGGCAGATGTGGTATTCTCAACGTAGAAAAACAGGGTAAGAGAGAAGAGAAGACCAGCAGGTTTCTTCTTGCTGCTCCTGCCGGAGAGAAAAGATTTTTTTTCCTCACTCAAGATGGGAGATGCAATGAAGCATGATTTCACGTTCCGTTCTCTATTCTACACACTTTTCCTCTTCTTCCATCATCCTTTTTAGCCACACATTCTAATACCCCCGAGAAGCACACACACAGTCTCTCTCTATATAGACTCTTTTTTTGTGAAAAAAACGAAGGTAAGGACACATTCTGCTCGTCCTCCTATCCTGCCGTGCATATAAGGTGTAAAATAATGTGCACGTATAAGAAACTTTATTATACGTTCTCCGGATCATCCGAACCACGCACACAACACACACATTGTAGGTGGAAGGTAGATAAAAGTATAAAAAAATTTTTTGGGTCTATAGTCGTATTGTTGAAACTCTCTCTCCTCGTCCTGGCTGCGTGTGTGTGTGTGTGTTGGTACATGAAAGAGTGTAGGGAGGATAAGGAGTTAGGAGGACAATAGTACCTCCTAGAATTTTGTGTGGATGACGGAGAGAGTATTTTTTGCATATATATAAGCAGTAGCCATGTGCGTTTTCCTACCAACTTGCCAGTAGACTCGATGTGGAGAAGTGGGAAGGGAATGAGGAGGAAGAAAAGGAGGAGAAGAATGGGAAGGAGGATAATGTGATTTGTCATATAAAGAAGAAATATATATATATATATGTATGAAGAATATACTTATTCACCTCCTCTCCATCGCTTTTCAGTGTCTCTTCTCTATTCTCTCTCTCTCTCTCTTGGTTTTCCTCTTTCTAGTCCTGTAGTTAGAGGATTGCAAGGAGGAGAGATGAAGAAGATGAGAAAAAATAGAATGAAATGAAATGTAGAGACTCCACGTTCTCCTCCTCTGTGTGAACGCGAGGAAGGGAAGAGACAGAGAGAGACAAAGATGTTGAGATTTTCGTTTGGATGAGTCAAGTCTTTATTTCCTTATCTCAATTTTTTGGGATGTGGAACCAAATTGTAATTTAATCGAAAAGAACTGGGATTGCAGGAGGAGGAGAGCAGAGGACAATTCCTAAGGAGTAAAGTTATGTGTACAAAAATTCCTTCTCCTCTGTCCTCACTTTATTTCTTCTTATTGGTTTCATTTTCTCTGTAGCCAAAGTCAATTCTTGGATCCATGGGTATTTGACGACGACGACAAAAGGAGTTGAGGGAAAGTATGTTCTTGATTAAATATGATGGCCGACACAGAAATGCAATTGAAGGAGAGTACAAAGGTAAAAAGATGAAAAGGAAGAATTTGTCCATATCAAAATCATAATAGCATGGTGTATTGAATATTTGCGATGATGATGTGATGACTATGGAAGAGTATGACGAGTTTGAAAATTGGGATATAAATTATTGTTATTTTTTAGCTCAAATAATCCATTACACACGATGAATTTTGTGTGTAGAAAATTTTTTACTTCCTTCATTTGAGCCCGAGAAAATATGGGAGAGTGACGAATTTTTTTGGGATGGAAATTTTACAGTTTGGAGGATATCTACAGTGACTGAATGTAGCCTTGAAATGTGAATGTGAATTGCATCGTTGTAATTATGACAGACACAGTCAGAGGGAGAGAGAAAGATAGAGAGGGAATTAATTTGAGAGCACGTGCATAGCCGTGATATCCTTTCATGTGGATATAATGATGTGGAGGGAACATGCTGGCTTAAAAAATGAGAGGAAAGAGATTGATCCTTCTTTTATTCCGGGTTTATTGAGCTTGGCCATCAAATAGTTTGGGGAATGGGAACTTTGCGACGACCCCGACTTCCGTTGCACCTCGACTGATCTCCGTTCAGGGCCCCTTCCCTCCCTCACCCTCTCATCTTTTTTTCACATCCCCCCGTCAAGTCAAGATCATCATGATGCTATTCAACGTTAGGTCTTCCCCATCCCTGCGTGTGTGTGTTGTCTGTTTTTCAATGCGAAAATTGTCCTTTGCTCCTTTTTAAATCTACTTGACAGCGGATATCGACTCGAATCATCCAGGAAATACGCTCTTGAGCATTCTGCATGGAAGTTCCAAAGGGTCCTTCTTTTTTTGTCCATCACTTAAACAAAGCCCAGTCTCAAAATGACTCGTCCCATTGTTCAGCCCTTACACCCTCATCCTCATTACTTCTGTTTGTTGCCCATCACTGTCTCTAATCAGCTGAGCATTACCTCGACTACCCAACACCCCCTCCACCCTTCATATTCACCATTAATACGGATACTCTCTATTTTCCCAAGTGCAAATTCTGGAAAATATTTCTCTTTTCTTTGAATACACAATTGGCATTTGTTGTGTTTTTTCCAATTTGTTTCGGACTCTGGCATTTTAGACTGGAGAATTTTCCCAACGTCTGAAAAAAGGGGGAAATAGCGATGAGACTTCGTCTTTAAAACGAAATGAAAACACTAAGGCATGGAATAATTTATCAATCAAAATTATAACAAGGATATTACATGTAGATTAATAGATTTGATGTCATAATAATATAATAGCTCACGTGCCTGACAACCTGCCGACTTTCGATTTCATTCATGGTCCCCTCTCTCCCCTCCCTTGACTCTTAGCACCTTTTGACACAAATTTTCCTATGGACAGAATCAAAATGTTATCTATTTTGTTCATCTTTGATCCTCCTGAACTGAACACACATACACACACGCAGGGAGTGGAGGGTGAGGGGAGATAATGTTTGAGGGGTAAGGGCCATTGACTAAAAAATAAAAAATATAAAAAGCCATTCCCTGCACATCCATACTGTACATACAATGTAAATAGGTATTCATTCTGCTATACAAACGGATAGTAAGAGGAGGAGGAGAGGAGGATGGTGGTGAACAAGTTTCAAAAGAGATAAATGATTGATACTCGGCCGGATGTGGGCTGATAGGAGTTGTATCGTGTAATTAAATGCAGATCTATTTTGTTGGGAGGAGAAAAAAAAGCATGGTTCATTTGCATGGTATTGTCCGAAGAGAAGAGTGAACCATTTATCCCCGCCAATCGACACGACACACACACACTCTCTGTCCTGGTAAGGCTATTCTCAACAAAGGGGTCAAAAGACTAATTGAGTTGTCACAAAGACGTTGTGAGACAGCCCATCAAAATGCACTGTAAATAATTATTTTATAATATTAATACCATGTGATTAATCTTCTCATCATCCTCGCCCTCATCTCCGATCTCCCAACGAGAACAACAAAGGAGGAGGGAGATGATGATGCTTGAAGGACTCTCGTGTCAAGGGAGGCTGGATTTTTTACATTGATAATAAATTATGCACAACTAAAAACGATTAATGTAAATTAATGCGCCCAAACACTCTACTTGTCATGACATGTTAATTTGTAAAACGTTTTCAACTTTCTTTCATTGATTTTACTTGATGATGCTTTTTTTGAGAAGAAAAAAATTAATGGAAGGACCTTCAAAATGTGTCCAGAGAAGGATTGACACACACACAAGGATAAGGGGGTGAACGGTGTGACATGGAGCTAAAATTAGAGTAGAGTGAAAATGGGATAATGTGTCTAATACAATTATTATGGTGGAGTATCCAAATGGAATGGAATGAGAAAAAGGTCGGCATTTCGGTCTTTGGGATGACACAAAGAGCATGGATGGAGGAACTATCAAAATATCAGATCAATAGCAATCTTAAGACTTTATCCTTTTCCTCGTCCCGTACAAATGGAGAGAGGGAGGAGGAGAAGGCGAGAATTTAGCCGCAGATGAGAAGGAAGGGTTGGTTTTAAGGTTTTTCTGGATTTTGAAATGGCGGCTTCCTCTTCTCTCTCTCTGTCTCTGTTTCTCTGAGGGCACACACCCAAAGAAAGAGATTAGCAAGTGAAGTATAAGAAGATGGTCTTATGGTCTTGTCTTGGATTTTAGGACCGACGCTGCGCGCTGTACTGCTATTGACGATACGATGCAATGCGATGTGATGGGTTGAGTGGCTCAACAATATACATCCATTCCACACACACACACGTTTCGGTCATACATACCTACATATACATAGAGGATGGAGGGAGAGAGAGTTTTCTTATATCATGTGATATGATACAATGCATATTATGATGTATATAAAAGGAGATCCATTGCATCCTTTTTTTCTGCCTCCCTCCCTTCCCTGTGTGTGTGTGTGTCTGAAAAGAAGTGGTTGTGCTTTGCCGTTGAGTCTAGTAGTGGCTTAAACAATGTGTATATGTATATGTATGCATGGACTAATAGTACTTTTACTCCTGCCGTTTCAAATGTTTCCCTTCTTTCTCATCTTCGCGGCTGAATGCTTTCATTTTGGCCAGACTGACGGCTAATCCGCCGTGAAGTTAGAAAACTCAGCTCTGGGAGCTTCAACACATGGCTAAAACACACACTTGCACTACCCACGCAATTTTCGAAGCCCTCAGTCAAACATATTTTTTTCCTCAATTTTCTTATTCTTCTTTTTTTCCCTCTCCCTTCTTTCCTCTTCTCTTCTTTTTAGTCTTTGGATATTTTGTATTCTTCCTCTTTCCCTGTAGACTCTGTCTGTCGAGTAGGTGAAGATGAACTGTATTCTCTTTTGGACTTTTTTCGAAAATTAATAATATTGCTTATCACCATCTAACTGGAGGAGAATACTAATTGAAAGCCTACAATCAATATAATTCTGTACATGTAGACTGTAAGAGAAAAACGTTCTATTACTCTAGTTCAACAAAGTGGACAAATAGAAGGGAGGGTCAGGGAACTTTTGGTTAATGTGAAAATGATGTGAAACTTATATAAGCTGTGATTTTTTAAAATGGGAACAAAAAGGAGAAGAGATTGTGAGGAAGATGAGGAGGTGGTGACATGGATCTAGGAATGGACGGCGATGATTGAGGAAAAGAAGAGCAAATTGGAAGTGTGATGGTAAAAGAGATGAAGCTGTGAGATAGGACAGGGAGAGAGAGTATATAACTAATATATACTACTGTATACTTTTGTCATTTGGATAAAAATCAAGGTTGTGACATTTCAAAGTATAGGCGATATGGCTTTTACAAGAGTGACTGTTTGTGTGTGTGTGTGATGAGGATGATGGGACAGACGTCGTCGGGGACGTGTCTTTGATATGGAGATACTAGTGCGATTGTTATTACTGATTTAGCAACGGGGCAAATGGGTAAATGGGTTTGTGAAAGCTTCTTATCCTCACAATGCATTCCTGGAGAGATAAAGGCTTCCCTGTGGTGTCCTCACTTTCCACTCACAAACCTCCTTTTTTCTTTTCCCAACAATGAGTCGCAACGGATCCTCAAAACATTCAAGAATCCATCTTTTCTTCCCCATCCCCATCACCCCCAAAAACTTTGTGTGTGTTTTCGCGAAAACAAACAGAAAAAAGGGAATTTCTCCACTCACAACTCAATACACTTGTACTTCAAGAGTCGGTCAGACGGAGAGGATCATAGTCTCCATCCCATTCTTGTACAGTATAATGTAGTTTGTGTTTGAATATAATGCAGCCAAAAACCATCTTTGTTGTCCTGTGTGTACACACAACTACAAACATTGTAGTTAAGTCGGCTTCACAAGATTTTTACTTTGGTCTTGTACTCCACACAGTCACACACACAAGCGTACACAAAATATTCAAAATATTGAGCCTCATCAAAAATATAATGGGTGTCCATGTGCTCCTTGTTTGTTTGTTAGTACTTTTGAGTAGGAGACGTTTTCCAGGACCCAAACAGAAAAGTTGTGTACTATGTTGATAACCTGTGTCTAAGGATATTGAAAACATACTCTCTTATTGAGTGGGATAGAGTAGCAATAATAGGGTTTATGTTTGCCATGACACACACACAATGTTTCTAGACAACAACGATGTTGAGAGTGGGATTTGGATAGTCTCTCAAGTACCCCTCACAATAGGAGTCCTTTGTGATGCAAGGTTTCCTTCCTCTAGATACTTTTATTGTGGAAAGAAAATTCGTAAGAAATCCATGTTTTTCTACAACTTTGGCAAATTTCTCATAGGAAAGGAATTTTAATGGATAAATGTATTTTTATAGACACAACTTTTCTGAAGTGAAGGAGAATAGGGTAACTTGACAGATATGGAAAGTAATTGGTTGATGTAAATTCTTATTCAAAATCTTGGTCGTCTTCAGTGTAGGATGAGCTTTAGAGAACAAAAATGCATATGTAGAGATGGATGTAGTAGAAACTGAGGTAAATGAATAATGACGTGGAGGGGGGAGATGTGTGTAACGGAAGATTGACTTGCTTTGTAGATTCAAACTCAGTTGTCGTGGATGGAGAGAGAGAGAGTCTCTGGAAAATATATGTGATGGTACATAACCCATGACAAAATACCGCATTGCATTATGAATTATGAACCAGTTGAGCAGACCGAAGTTGCGGTTACAGAAAAAAAGTAAAGGACAAAGAGAAAGAAGGAGGACCACCCGCATTTGAGTGAAAAAAGAGGGGAGACGAAAAATCAGTGCGTATTCTATTTTTCGCAATCACATACTACACACACATGGACTATATATCTCCTGGCTTCTGCTGTTCGAGAAAATTTCATAATTATCTTTCGTTTGAAGTTCCAGTCGTCATCTCTCTCTCTCTCTTCCCACACACTCGAGTTGAAATGCAATCACTCTTTGAGTGGTTTTCCTCCTCCTCTCAAAATTGTATTAACCATTTTCCCATTTCATTCAAATCCCATCATACAAGTATGTACGGCCTATACTCTTCCCGATATTTCGGAGGATCCATCAAACAACATCAGCCACAGAATTAAAAGACCATTTCTGATCGGAAATGAGATAAAAATCATGAATTCGTGGGGGACTTTGGAATGGAGCAGAAGGGGTCCAAGTGCCATCTATACTTTATACGAAAGGGACAATTTCCAGGTGCTCCCTTGCCCCTTTTCGTCCCTTTTTCAGCGTTTACGTTTACATTGTCTGTGCAATTTGTAATTAAATTATTAGCACAAAATATCACTAATTAATTTTTTTAAAAAAAATGATTAAAAATTATAATTTATGAGCTCATTTTCATAGTTGAAAGTTGTTATCAAATAAAGATGAATTAAATAATAAGAATATTAGCTTCACTAATTTGAGTCGTGAGTTGACTAATGATTATTTTTTGTTATTTGATTTGAGGTGACCAAATGAAATCTAAACAAAGTCCCCCCCCTCCTCCCTTGGTCATTATGATTTTCGAGCCAAGGCTTCTCATTGGTCCACAAGATGACAAGACGTGCGAGAAATGAATTTCGGGTTTTTGAGAAAATTTTTTTTTCATGTGGCAATTTTTTGAAGAAAAATGACCCTACTCAAGGCTCCCTCGGTTCGTGACCTTAGTGCTTTCACGAGGAGTATACGGGATTTCCAGGATGACAAAGTGGAAGCCATGATATGGACTAATCCGAAAATTTTGGTGACAGAAGTGGACACTCCAATTCTTCTTCACGAAGGTTGTCGTTACAATGCTCTTCATATTGCTGCCAGGAGTGGAAATAGTGGAGCGACCAAGATTATTCTCAAAGCTATAGGATCCAAAAAATTGATGGATATTTTATACCCAGAGGATGATGTTGACAATAAAAAGTAAGTCTGTCAACTTTGTTATTTTTGACATGTACAGTACAAAGTTACATGTTACACACTTAAAATTTACTTTGTACACTGGGAATCGTGTGTCTGTGCATTTTATTTATTGTTTTTCATTTTATGTTTTATTTATTTTGAATGCATTAGTCGACGATCGATTTATTTGACTGACCTGTACTTAAACGCACCAGATGCAATATTACACGAAACTCCACTTCATTTCTGCTGTAAATTTGGATTTCCTAACGTTTGCGAAGTTCTTATTCTGCATCCTCAAATTAAACTTGATCCACGCAATAAAGATGGTGAATCTCCAATTGATGTGAGAAAATGAAGTTTTTGTCTCAACACACAGCATGACACTATAGTCTATAGCATGACACAATGTTGTGAATTGTGAATATATTTCCCTACATTTTGTCACTAGTAAAATCTAATAAATTGACGTATTATTATATTTTTTTATTGCAGGTGTTGTGTACTCGATTAAAAGATGGAGAGAGAAAGAAAGGTAAAGTTGCATCAGACATTAATAGAATGTTTCATGCACTTTACATTGTTCCTATATGGAGGGATATTGATGGATTTCATGGAACAGTCGGTGAGGCTACACAAATCAAAGATATTGATACGGATTCATGGATCCCCAAACCTCCAAAGGAATCTTTTGAGTGTGAAAATCTTCGTAAAGTGAGTGTAGACAAATACAAAATCTTTTTCTCAGTATTTATAAAAAGCAATTTGTAATAAAAGTAAAGTAAATATGAATATTATGATTTTACAGTGTCCAAAATCTGCAACAATCAATGGAATGTCAAAAAAGGTAGCAGCATACATAGGTCCCCTTACTGCGGAAGAAGCTGCATCATTTACCACTTCGATGCACAAATCAACGACAACACGGTTAGCCCCCTCTCCAACCCGTTCCCCAGTGAGCCGCTCTCCAAATACTTCCCTTGACCGAATGACGGAAGTATTTGCTCGGTTGACCTTGGATGATTCTGACTGTTTGTCACCATGTAAAAATCCAAATAATCCAATCAAATCTTCCACTCCTAGAACAGGGAAATCCGAAGGAGGGGCTCTAGTCGTCGTCACTCAGTCTACGGACCAATTTTCAATCAAGGATATGGTCGGAGATACTCTAGAAAATTTGATGTCTGGAAAATGCAAGGACAATGGTCGAAAGTTTAATTCTCAACCATCTGGAGTGGATATTTTAAGAGGAGGAGCCAAATTAATCATGGGTCGTCGATTTCAACCAAATATTAACTCTGTCCGAGATGCCATAAGGAGGCTAGAAGATCCCTTAAAAGGTTTGGAACGAGCAACATATTTAAAAACAAAAGAAATGGGGTTTAAATGGCATGAGTACTGGAATTTCCTCGACAACTACGTCGACGTTACATCCCACTCTGGTATGGTACAGATTGACCAACATTTGGCCAATGTAGAGAAAGAAATTTTATTCAATTCTGCACTTCAAGTTGTGTTGGATGCCAAATATTTTGTTAATAATGGGGAGGACTCACATGTAGAGTCACACGAACCTTTTAAAAATAGTAATAGTTCGCAAAATTCGATTCCTAATGTTGGTGACAATGAGGACACCTTTGAAGACTGTGAAACTCGTAATGTCTATGTTAATGGGTAAAGACACTATAATTTTTAATTTATTTATTAATATGAGTAATCTTTTTTCAATCTAAAAAAATAATCTCATGTGTTGAAAATATTTTCTGTCTCCCTTCAGAGATTTTGTTACCATTGATGATTGGTTTTTACAACAAGCTATTCAAGATGCACTAGAAGAGTTACCAGTAGAGGAGAGGAATGAAAAGTATCCCAATTTAAGTTGTTGGTTTGAGAAAGTCAAGAGTTTTGGTTGTGCATACCGCAGAGGGTGAGCTAGTTTTTGCATTATTTTTGTTATCCATTTTGAAAATAATGCCATTTTATGAAAAAAAACAATGAATTTATTTTTACAAAAATTGTAGATGGGCAGCAGCTACACCAAAGAGAAAGACTTGTGGGGCTAATAATACTAGTACTTCCATGCTAAACTTTAGTATGGACAATTTTGTTGAAAATAACAAGACATTCTAATAGCTAAACAGTAAATGCGAAAGGTTAGAAAAATATTTTGTACTTATAAAAATACATTATGTCATTTACATTGGACAAGAAAACTAAGTATAATTCAAGATGATTAATTCATATTATTTTTTCTAAAAATTCATTTGAATAGGGCTGGCCAGGAATCTTAAACAAAATGAAAAATCAAATGAAATCCTTAAATGGTGTGCCATGGCTCCTGAGTACAACAAAGTTCCCCTCAACTGTTTTTACCTAACATGATCGTATTTATACAGCTGGGGAACAATGAGTTTTTGAAATACCTTTACCATGAAGACTTTAAGACATAATACTTGTAAACTTATGCGTCGCGTGGAAAAGACGTGTATTTTAAAGTCCTTTCTTCGTGTCATGTAGTTGATACATGATTTTTAAATGACTGTTTGTGCCTTATAAAAAATAATGTGATATTTTCTAGAAAAAGCTGTAACTAAAGTTAACCTGGGAAAACGGCCAAGTCGGATTATTATTCCTTGTTATTTGTCGACATTTACTGTCGAGAGTGTGTAGAGAATTATATATAAAGGTTGTTAATTACTATAATACCTGTACAAAACTAATTTTCACACTTTTGTAACATTAACAAATGATAACCATCTTTTTAAATTTCTAAACTAAACTATCGAAACTAATACACTTCGTTACTATATCTAAATGTATTTATTTAAAGCATGCAACTGGAGGAATGAATTGTTTTAATCATTAAGAAATAAACATATCTTACACTATCAGCTGTGATTCAGATCCTCAAGTACTAAATACGCTCTAACATTGTTTTTTCTACTAGTCTGTCTTTGAGCACAAATTTTTTCTACTAACTCTTTTTTTGTCTCGCTCATCTTTTGATCTTGTGCGTATTTAAACTTATCTTAAATTCAACAAACATAGTCAGAGTGATTGTTTTTACCCAAGTTAATTTTTTGACGGCATGCAGTAATACGTCTATGATGGACCC
Source organism: Pygmarrhopalites habei (assembly GCA_009870185.1). Lineage (NCBI taxonomy): Eukaryota > Metazoa > Arthropoda > Collembola > Symphypleona > Arrhopalitidae > Pygmarrhopalites > Pygmarrhopalites habei. The sequence continues at coordinate 50,517 of WJFB01000396.1, read as the reverse complement.
TAGCCATGAATTCAAAATGAATTTCTTTTGTGATGTCACATTTACCAAACACGCACCTCGCCACCACCACGATCATTAATATAATCTTTGTCTCAATGACAAGTCACTATTTATTGATCTACGTACTTACAACAGCACGTGATGAATAAAAGACTATTATAAAAAACTCAAAAGTGATTATCATACTAAAGTCAACATTCACTGACTATGAGGAATGTAAACATCCTGCATCGTTCCTACGACGAGTATGACGTTTTTTCCTCGTTCATATTGAGAAAGAATAATGTATGTAGTAGTGTAGGTATAATTTTTTGATGACAGGAGAATATGATACAGGAGGGGAGTAATAATTAATTTGATGCATATTCCCTTGCATTGACATTTTCGTTGCAATACACACAATGAAATGTTAAGGTCCACAATTCCTGACTCGTCTCTTGATTGTTTGTTGTGCGAGTCTCGTGTCTGCAAAAAGAAATGATTATCATATCCTTTTTTTATAACTATCTTGTGAAATCAATCGCTTTTGTTTTTTAGGAAAACTCATACATTATGATAATTAACTAAGACAGACGGGAAGTTTTGGCATAGGCATACAGATCTGTATGGGACAGACAAGTTTTGGGATGAAAAAAGGCTTGAGGACCTACCCTTTGTCTGTACCAATGTCCGTCTTTGAGTTGTGTGAGTTATTTTAAGTGCCGCCATAATGAGTAATATTGCGAATATTGCGTTGTGTGTGTATTAGTGTCGGAAGGGAATGTAATAATTATTTGTAGACATTTATTTATATGCACATAGGATGAACTTAAACTTGATCATAGTTGGAGCACAAGGGGTTGGGAGAGGAGAGATCTATTATAAAATGAGTGAATGGAGACAGATTGTTTAAGTTGACCTTGTCCCTCTCCCTCCCTCTCACTCACTCTTGTTAGATCAACAACAATCTTGACCGTGAATGATATCCTGTGGCTGCCTGAATCTCATTCCTATCATAAAGTTTTGATGCCAATACAATAGACGTTCAACAATTCGTTCAGCCACAGTCATTTAAAAGGGAGAGAGAGTGAGAGGTGAGACAATTGACGAAAGTCATGTGCTTTTACAACACACGTTGATTGTACTGTGAGTACACGTGTACTTTATTAGAACCCCTCCTCTCTCTCTCTCTCTTGTCAAACGACAATCAGAATATGTTAACCTAACAGTTACTTAATAATTAAAATCCCTTTTTTATTCACCGCTCCTTCCTCCTGTCAACTGTACACATATGAATCAAGACTTTTATTGTAATTTAGTGTTACTGACTAAACACAAGGGAGGTAATGAGATCATTTATGCCTTTTCAACTTGACAGCTCAGACCGGAAGTAGAGTAAGAAGTCAGTTTTTTCATGTTGTGCTTTGTCATCTAATAAAATCACTTCACTTTGCCGGGTGTCAGTGTTATGACTAGAAATTATGCAAGACTACATTTTATTATTATTACGTTCTCAAATGTCATTACAATCTCTTTGTCTAGGAGAGAGAAGTTTATGTGGTTACTCTATTTATACGTCATCTTGTTTCATTGCTTCTTTAATCTGTACTATTGATGTGGGACCTTCATACACTCAAAAAAATTCTGAACAATGTAATTAAGGGACTTGTCATAAGATGTTGTATTTAGGGCTTCACCAAGTTTTTTAGACTAAATTTTTTTAAAGACGAATTGAATGAGAGGATCAAACTACCATATTTGGTCAAACGCTGTAATATGTAAAAAAATTATTCCAACAATTTGTTGTTGTCACTTCCTGCCTAATTATTCTTGCTATGCAAAAATGGTTGTAGTTGAGGCCTTTGGAAGTTCGCCAGAGGCGAAGATCAAAAAATTGGATGAGGGATTGGTGATTCCCAATACAAGATTGTTTAGTCATGATGTTATTCAACTTATTAAAAAATTCTTATGTAAAGGTAGTAAAGTGTACTAACTTACTTAAAGGTCGTGCTTGGGCATACAATCACAAAGTTAATCAACTACACAACCTCCCAGTTACGCTCGAATCCAAAATTACATCCATATTTTGTCACACACACAAACAACATTTTCTTTCTATAGTTTGATCACGATATATATATAGGTAGTACAAAAATTTTGATGAGATTTTTTTAATGATATGATGTGTGTTAAAAATATAACGAGTGCAGTTAGAGACGATAACCCGTATGCAAGATTTGACTTTGTACAACTTTTACGAGTCAATAAAAGTGAAGGGAGATGTATATAGTATAAAATCAGGATCTCCAAAAGATTTAGAATTAAAATCCCTTCAGTTTCACCCACTAACCCTTTACTTCCTTGCTCTTTAACTTACTCAGAATAAATCGTCATTTTGAGTAGAGTCCGCAGTGTACAGTGCGCACTGATAAAAGACTCCATTTCTCTATCAGTTAAACTGGTTAAAGATCAAGAAACAAGCGGAATCCCTACCGCAGAGAGAGGGTGGGTTGGGCGTATTCACAATTATTATTATGATTGAGTATTTGGATATTAATCTCCATATTATTAGCAGTAAATGTCACAAAGTTCCCTTTTACTCTTAATTGTGTCTCTCTCTTTCACACAGAATTTTCAGTACATTTTCCAAATTTAAATGTGTCTTTTACTTCCTCGTTTATGAAATAACCTTGGTCCATATTCAGTCATATTGTACATGTGCCTAATAATAATCTACATTTGGACAATTCTGAATTTCAATAATCTTATTATTTTCATGAAAAAATTGGCTTGGCTCTCAAGTCTCAAGACAAAAAAAAGAACCCACCAAACCCACAACTACACACACAAGTAATTACACAGTCACACCATCATCATTTTCATCTTCTTGAGAGGATCCTTCTCCTCCTCTTTTCTTGTGTCTTATGCTTGATGGACGTCCTATGTATATAATAATAATCCTCACAACAGTGTCATTAGTTCCAGGCGGAGGTAATTAACGATAGTAATAATTGTTTTCATTAACTCTGACTCGAGTATATAGCGTATGTAGTTGGCCGGAGCATCTGCCTTTTATCTTGTAAAACCCATAAAATGACGTCAACAACAAGATTACATTACATTACCCCGTCTGGACAGAAGGAGGAGTACACTACATTATACATTATACTTCTTTACACACACAAAGACATATGAAACAAAATACATTTTTTCTCAACTTTGTGGAAATGGTGAGGGTGACAACAACAACGACCACTTTTTCTAGGTGACAGAAAGGATGCGAAAAAAAACTCCTGATGAGTGAATGAGGAAACATTTTGAATCTCTCCCATTGTACACAGTAGTAGTATCCACAATGCACATTATTATTTTTCTCTTCCATGATTCTTTGTCACCTTCCGTCCATGGTGACAAACCGCCGTGTAGAAAATTCATTTTTTCTCTCATGACACGCAGACCAATATGTTATTTCATGAATAGTAATGTAATACACAACCACGACAATAATAATTTTCGTGTAAAATCTCTCCCTCTCTCTAATAACTACTTTACATTACATACGCAGAACACCACCAACCCATTAAATATATAGGCACCTGTGTATTTAAAAGTAAATATCAAACTTTGTAACAAAGGTCATCAACTTGCAAATTACATCCTTTCCATTGTTCACCCCCCTTTTTTTGATTTGTTTGCCCTGCACAGAATTAAACCTCTTAACTGAATTACTACAGTACAAAAGGTGAGGTTTTTTTTCTTCTTCTTCTTTATGCGAGATAAATGAACTTTTAGGAAGGGAGTCCCAATTTAACTTATTATCATCATCATCATCGTAATTTTTGACTTCTTTAATAGGCATTGTGAGGTTCGTTGTGCGACCATTTTTCTTTTATTTTATGGCACATTGTGTACTTAATACCGGTACACACACACAACAAATATATTATTACCTTTTGCTCTTTCTTTTTTTGGCTACGTTGCAATTCTTTGGCTGAATGTTTGTTCTGTTCAGACTGAACATACAAAATGTTTGTATGATGTTGCAGAATTGTGACCGCATGTAATAATGCGACAAAGTAGTCACATCTATACGAAAATAATAAATAAAAGGACAATTTGTGTCATTGATTTTCTCCGGGATAATGACCATCATCTTCAAATGATGTACACACGCAGTACTGTGACTGCGTGTGGCTCACTTCTTCTGGAAACCGCCTGTATCTCATCTTAAATATACTCACGCATAGACAGTTGGTTAAGTTACAAAAGAATGGATACTTCTTGAACAAAGATTTCCACGAGCACGTGTCTTTTGTGAAGGTGAAACGTAAGACTACACTTACATTCTATTGCTTCTCATTAACTTGATTGTATATTGTACCTTTGATCTTTGGGTGTCAGCAAAGGAAGAAAGAGAGAGTCGTCTTGAACTCCACACGACACTCTGAAGGATTTCATTTGCGAAATTTACCCAAAATTCGTGTTGCAAGCCACGTGCAAGTAAGTGCGTACATTAAAAGATGATGAACCTAATTCTGTCCCAATCACATCTCTCCTCACCTTAACAATAAACTGGATCTGTTCCAGCGTGCTAAAGAGGAAATACACGGAAAAAGGTTAAGCGAGCGTTATTTAATGAGAAAAGAAACTGCACCCACGCTGAGTCAACATCTTTCTTTCGTTTTATGACATATTAATGTAATTAATGACTACCGGCAATATACTTTATATATCATTTATTATTTTTAGTGTCGGCCTACACCATTCCTATTTATGTTTGGCAGGGTTTGGCAGGGTCAAGGGAATTATTTTGAGTCATCCATCAGGTGGGATGGGATGGGATTTGCTGATTCCGATGACATATTCCTTTTTATTCATCCTCATAGTGAAAAGTTGTTTGACAAGAAAAGAATACATCCAATCAATCCAAGACACACGGGTGCAAATTCACAATCGAATGTGAAAAATGGACATTCATTGGGTGGGAGGATTCGTATCTAATGTGTCTATTATGTCATTATGTATTTTATTATGTACAGTCATAATTTTAAAAATCTTTTCAATATCGCCTGGAATTCTCCAGGGACGAAACATCAAAGCTCAACAAGTGGAGAGATATTTTAATGTGTGGAAGAAAAGATACAGTGTACTGGCTAATTGCAAATTACAATCATTTCGGAACGTGGTTTGTGATTAAATCATTTATTTTCAGTGACATGATGTCACTGAGTAGGTTTAAAAATAGAACCCGACATACTTATAACTTACAGTACAATGTAGATTCAAAAACCCGTGCAGGAATTGCTTCATTCATCCTTTCGGAAATTACAGACTTGATTGAAATTAAATTGATTTATTGTACTGAATCAAAAAGTGAGGGAAACCCTACACACACAAAAATTACATGAAAATTTGGTCTTTCTTCAGACAGTGGAATACAGATTCCACTCCTTCCTGTACACAAGTTTCCTTTTGTATAATACCACGAACTTTGCAAAATAATTTTGGACAGTTACACTCTCAACTGAGTAGACACATTTTATGTATGGATGGACATGGACATGGACACAGATACATATTAACGAGGTTTGAGTTGAACAAACATTTTAGCATAGTATGAGCGACAGGCATATAAATGAAATAAATAGTGCAGAGTGTCTTGTCGGTTCAAACTGCAGAAATTGGTTTCATTTTGTCTGTATACGCAGAGAAATATTAAAGCACCGAAGCATATATCTTGTATTTTACACAAAAAGATGTGATGTTTGTGTGTGAGCCGCTTAAGATTCTGAAAGCCAAGTCTTGTTCTTTCGACAGCCCGGAGCTTAATTGCTTGAATAATTTGACAAGTCGTATAAACAGATTGGCATTCAGACACTCTTTACATTCAGGAGTGGAGAGAATATGAAGGAGATTTCTGTCAATACGTCTCATCAACTAAACTGTAAAATTATATTCAAAGTCTAGAATTATTCAAAGTACAATCTTTTCACATCTACACACAATAAATATCTATTTATTTATATTTTAAAGCACCCTTCCTCCATATACGTAAGTCAAAGGTTTATGAATATTTTAATAAACTCTTACACCTTAATTTCCCCTTCAATATTCAAGTCATTGAACAATGTATTGCCTATTAATTTTATAATTAAATTAAGAAGCTTGTGCTCAATCACAAAATTTTAATTCCCTTGAAAAATCTTCATACTGACAATTGTGAAGACATTTTCCAAAACAAAATTACTTCAAGACACGTCCTCTCCATGACGGACAGTCAGTGTCAATTTTTGTGTGTTTATTTAATACCTATGAGATAATACACGTCAAGGTGGGAGTAGCCAATCACAATCCTATTAACTTATACGTAAATAGAAAAAAAGACAAGCCATCGCATTAGCTAAAAAGAAAAGCTGGGAGAAAAGGATGATGTATCATTTTATGCTTCTATTATTATCAGACTGGCCTATGACGAAAGACCACACACACTCCATTTTTGTCCAAGGGGGGAAAAAGGAATCACCATCACTCAGTTATCATTTCAGTGAATCCGATTTGATTTTTTCCTAGAAATCCTACAAATGCGGTTAAATCTAAAGGCCAAAGAATGGAGGAGGAGAAGAAAAAAGACGGTGGCCATCCTTTATTGAAAGGCAAAGAAGAAAAAAGGAGGAAAATTTTTTTCTTTGATTCAATTCCATCCTATAATTTTTCTTCTTGTCTTCTCGCATGTACAAAATACAGGATAAAGAAACTTATTGTCAGTGTGTTCAAAGTAAATCCCTATTATTTTTCAACGATATGTTTCCCAAGGTCCGTTTTCATTTCATATTGTTCATATGCAAAAAAACGAGCTACGTTGTGTGTGTGCGTCTTGTTGTGTGTTGTGTGTGAACTCCTTGTAGAGTATATTTGCACACACTCTACATTGTTCGCAAAAATACAAGAAGAAGCGAAGAGTGGACACGTTACGTGATCCAATGTAGCTCCTACACCTCCAGCACCTTTACTTTTATTATCATCCACGTCACGATTATGATGTATGCACACGTAAAGTCACTATGTAGGAGGTTTTATGTGTTTACAAACATACACACTTTGTTATCTTATGCTTCCCTACACACACACTGTGTGCTGTATATGTGCAAAAATATGAAATTCGTGAGGAGTGCAGTCAGTCACACAACGTAATAGTGTACAGTCTGTTGAGTGCAGTCTATCTACAGAGAGCAAGTTTTGAGATGCAACCTTGAGTCTTTCTCACTCGGAAACAAGTTCAAAGGAGTGTATGGCAGAGACCTATAGTTCATAATTGTTTGCAATTAGTTGGACTGTACGTAGATGTACTTTGTCCATTATGAGACTCGCCATTCTCATATTTTCGTGTGTATCTGTGTGTGTGTGTGTGTCTAGTTGTGATGGAGTAGAGCTTGACAAAATCATAGTTTGACGCTCAGACAGAGAGAGAAAGAGATTTTAAAAATCTGAACCCTATCCAGTTCTCCTCTAAATATTGTTATTACACTCTCAATTTGTACCCCTATGTCTGTGTACTATGCGTGTGTGTCTATTTGGGTATAAAATGTATGGAAGTCACATCCTGCTGTTTTTCCTTCCGCAACGATTGTGATCCAAGCGACTGCTTGTTCCTCCTCCTCCTCCTCCTGAACACAATTTGTTGACACAACAGTTCCGTCCTTTTGAGAATGAGAATGCGAAATGTGATTTTGTACTCTCTGTCTCTTTGGTGCAGTTTGTAGTAGACTGGGGTTGTGTGAGTGTAACAGACCCATCCATACCAGAGAGTACAGTCAACAATAAATGAAATAAATGAAACACGGCGAGAGTCTTGCAAATTGAAATAAACACACACACATATACAGAGTCTGCACTAGCGACTCATCATAAATACAAACAGCACAGCTACAATTAATGTTCACACACACACACAGTCATTCTCACTTTGATCCGCCTTTAGACTGCCGTAAATTTAGCTTGTGTATCATAAAACTTTAGCCTTTAAATGAAGAGAGAGAGGGAGATACGAGGATTCCTTATCCAAATAAATAATTAGGGTTAATATTATTTAATGATCCAACTTTTCATTGTGTGTGTTTTTTAATTAGTCTACTAGTTCAAAATCTAGACCGTTCCTTTTTCCATTGCCAGACACACACATACACACATGGAGAGAGAAAGGGAGAGAGAGAAGCTGTAGGAAGTACCATAGCAATGAAGGAAGAGGAGGAGGAGGAGGGAGGATCACCTGTGAATGAATGGGTCGTTGCCAATTAATATTGTGTCTGGAAAATACCACGCCTTTCCGTCCCATTAGCGGTTCTTAATAAGTTCCATGGATTGTATAAAAATCTGTGTGGCCTACTCGTACCTTACATATGTCCAGATACACTCTATTCTTCTCTTCTTAGTCGTACATTCATTGCCCTGGTGTGTGCTTTTGACTGTGTGTGGTCGCGGTCCTTAGTAGGATTCCTGCAAAAACAAATTTCCGGTTTTACCTACTTTTATACATTCAGGTAGCAGTACTACGCACACACTTAAAGCAGACTTCAAAAGAATTTTGAGCAGTCACCAGGACAAACGTTCCCTCAATTCATTCAAGCTTCCACATCCACACAGGTAGAGAATAAACAAGAAGAAGAGGAAATTTGTTTTTTACCTGGAAAATGTTCTATATAATAATGTCAAAAGAAATTGTTCAAGACAGACATTTTTTTCAATCAAGGACATGGGATGAGACTGGGTATTGATCCCCTCCTCCTTCCTCCTCATCATTCATATGCACTCAACACAGAAGAAACTCTGCTAATATTTTACCGGTCTCTGTCACTCCCGTCTCCTTCCTTTCAATTGACAAAGATTTGAACGACGCTAATGTGGAACTCACCAGCTCTGTCGTCGTTGTCGTCAGTCGATCGTCATCCCGTTTTTCTTAATGGCAAATCTCTCACACAAAAAAATGAATTACGACTGGGTGGGAGTAAGAAAGGAATTTCTATTTACTCCAAGATTGGGTCCATGCTTCCTCGTTTCCGGTCCCCATTGTGATTTTGACTCTCCGTCTTTATACCTGTGTGTGTTTGTGTGTGTGTGCTCAATCAAATAGCTGACAATGAGATAAGATGTATTGATGGCAAAGAGTTTTGCCAATTTAAAAGATATTTTCTGTAGATTAGACTCCGTGCAAAATGGAGAACGAGAATAATGATCATATTTATGTATTTTTGCCATCCCGTGCTTGGAATTCTGAAGGCTTTAAGATGAAAATGTCGACTTAGAGAGAAATAGACAGAACAAGATGTACAATTGTTAATGTAATATGTAACTTAAATCAATGTTGTCATTTCCCATCCATCTTTTCATCCGAGAAATTTTATACGGAAATGGTTTAAGAAAAGAGAAGAAAATTATGCACATGTTCTTCCAAGCTTTTGATCTTGGCATTATTTTTCCTCCTCCTCCTCCTATAATATTCATACATATGTGTACTGGGAGAGGAGAGTAGAGATCTTTAAATCCTTGAAGAAGTTCCAGCGGCTCTTTGATCTCTTTCCGTCTGTCTTTCTGGTGTGTGTGTGTATGTAATGACGGAAGGAATAATATTATGTATCTTTGTGGAGTCGTGAGGAAAGAAGAAAGAAATGGAAGGGAAAGAGAGGAGAAAACAGGTATCCTTTGAGTTCGTGTGTAAAAGTTTATGTAAATTGCGAATTATACTTAATCCCATGAATCCTCCTCCTCCCTTTTCTGTTGGTTGGTTTGGCAATTTGAAGGAGGGGATTTACGCATGTTGGCAATATCTCCATGAAAATAAGACTATTCTACCTTTACTCACTCTCGCCCACTGTTATGGATATTTCTATGTATATCATTCCCCTGTTTCCCATTATGCATAGCAGGTAGGGAAGTATTTTATCCAGGTTTTGAATTGCGTCCATCATCAACTTTTATCTGTGTGTGTCTCTTTAATTAATTTCCCTTTGTTGTTGTGGTTTCCTCCTTATATATATCGTCCTCGATCGTTCACCCACCCACACACACACTCCACTTCAAATTTTCAATGAGGTTGAGCAAAATTAGGTGGAGATGATACTTACTTGGTTGTAGCCAATTGTGGCTGGAGAAAATAATAATCGGAAATTCAATCATTTTTTAAGACAACGAATGAAAGGATGATCAGAAGTAGAAGAACAAATTTATTAAATTCATTGAAAATTTGCTAATGTCTTTACCCTCATGATAAAATGGACCCATGTTCCAGAAGTATTGAATGAGGCTGAAACAATTTTGACCTTTAAGGGAGGAGATAAAGCTGACCCAAAAAACTGGCGACCCCTCACAATTTGTTCAACCCTTCGTAGAGTTTTTGAAAAGGTGATTGATAAGCGTCTGAGATCCCACGTCGACTTTGATGAGACTCAAAAAGGATTTTTGAACACCCCCGGATGTCTCATCAACGCAACGAAACTGAATTGTTGTCTCAAGGATGCCCAGAAGAATAAAAAATCAATTTGTCCATTACTCCTGGATGTAGTACAAGCTTTCGACAAATTAGGCCACAAACAAGTAGAAGAAGAAATGAGAGCAGACAGAATTCCCAGTAAATTGAGAGAAATATTCTTAATGTTACTGAAAAATAACACCACCAAAATCAAAACCAGAGCTGGACTCACAAAATCAATCAAAATGGATTGCGGAGTGATGCAAGGGGCCCCCACTTCTCCCTGGTTTTTCAATTTAGGGATCAATTCTATTTTGAAAGAATTGAGTGAACCTGACATCAAATCCAAGTACGGATACAACCTGGACCCATCCGTACCCAATATTTCTGGTTTGGCCTTTGCGGATGACACGGGAGCGATCGGAAATTCAGTCAATTCTGCCATTTTCCTCTTTCTCATGGTGAGAAATCTTTTTCGTCAAATTTGAATGTCCCTCAATTCATCAAAAAGTGTAGCCATCAACATCAAAGATGGAATACTTGTTGAAGAAGACATGGTGATAAACGGTGAGACGACAATCAAATCTCTCAAGAAAAATGAGACAACGAGGTACTTGGGAGTAACCTTTGAAGATGAAATCATCCTCAACAAGGCCCAAATTCTGAAAAATCTTGGGAAGTCCCTCCAATCTCTGGAATCTACCACCATCCTCCGCCCCGACCAAAAATTAACCATTCTCAACCAGTATGTGTGGCCCACCCTCGTGTATCCATTCCAGATGGCACCACTAAAAAATACTGAGCAAGAAATTTTTGGATGACGTGTACGTTGTGGTGAGGACCTCAGTTAAAAATATTTTAATGATTCCAAATTCAACCCCCACACACATGCTCTACTCAAGTAAAAAGGTCAAGGGACTTGGGATGTTTCGGGCTGCATGGGAAGCCTTCATCCAAAATTACAATACCACCTTCATCCTTCAGAAGGTTAATGATCCTATAATGAATTTCTGTAAGGAGTTCCCATTGGAAATTACAAAATGTCTCAACAAATTGCAGATCCCTCTTCCAATTCGACAACTAGATGAATTCAAGGGGAAGAAATCTCGAAAATTGAGAGACCACATGAGGGAAGTGGAATTTAAAAACTAGACAACATCATACAAAGCAAGAGGAAAAGGTGTCCTCTTCAAGGAACAATTCTACGCTAATCATTGGATGTACAACAAGGAAGGACTGTCTTTAGGTGAATGGACGACCCTACTCAAAATGAGCGGTGAGGTGACCAATGCGAGGTTGACCCCATCGAGCTTCACTCAAGAATCTCCCTGCTGCAAACAATGTGGCAGGCTTGAATCTCTCGCCCATATTCTTGGTGAATGCTCGCATGGAAATCTTCTCATCACCCTCCGTCACAATCAGGTCAGAACTATCATTGCCAATTCCCTGAGAGAGACCCATCCTGGGCGGGACGTCATAGAAGAATACCACTGTGTAGATGACGATGGAAACAATAGGAGGACTGACATCATCCTGATTAATCCAGAAAATCGGAATGCTGTAGTGATCGACCCGACAATTAGATTTGAGAAAAGTTTAGAACAGCCAGATGAGGTGGACAAAGAGAAAAAGTCAAACTATGAACCATGTATTAATTGTTTAAAAGCCAAGTTAAACTTAGATTATGTTAAAGTTATAGGACTTTTTATTGAATCACGAGGAACGATTACCAATTTTTTCGAAGATTTTAGACTAGAATATTCTATCCCTAGGTCAGTAGTGGAGGTAAATAATTATTACCGTACTTAAGGGTTCCTGCGTTATTTATAATAATCACATCTACAACAACAACCACCGAAAGTGAACAACTTTTAGTTTAAATACCTAACGTTATTAGTGAATCATTTCGTATGTATTACTGGGTCAACTTTGGCCAACTACGGTTTGTAGCAGTGACAATAAATTTGTTTTTTCTCTCTTTTTGTGAAGATTACTCTTTCATAGGTACAAGTGTGTGGCCAATTAATACAGTCTTACTGCGAACATTACACAATTGTCAATTCAATTTTGAGACGGAACCAAGCAACCATTTTCCATACTATCGGCGTGGGTAATCCTTAATTAATTATGATGGTTTGTGTGCGTGTGGTCGTCTTTCCTGCTGGAATATCCAGGAAAGTTGCCATGGAGTGAAACTGGAATCAGATGAAAGGGCATTCTCGTGAATGAGGTGTTAGTGTACATTTGTCTGTTCAACCTGATTTCTGGTAATACTATCAACTTTTGTAATGATTCATTAAGTGGGACACAAAATCTTCGGTCCAAAAGCAGAATGACTCTGAAGGTAGTCCAGTGTCATCCATCAAATCTAATCCTGTTTTCTGCTACTCATTTTTCAAGTTGTCATCTTTTTTCTGTTGGTCTCAAACTATTTTCCATGACCTTCAAGGGTGAAAATACCACATAATTTGCGATTAACTGTAAGGAAAGAACACTTTTCCTAAAAAATGACAATTGAAAATGATTCGAGAATCTTCAGAATGAGTATAGAAAAAACTGGACCCAGATTTTATAGGATATTCTCATGTGAATCCTTCATTGTCAGTTGACTGTGTTCAAACCGCATTGTGACTCAATGTAATTAAACAAACCGAGGAATGGTCTCAATGACGTTTTTGCACCTCAACCACACACACAACAACAACACAATTACTCTCAGTGGTATAACAAACTGAATATATTTTTTCCACATGTATGTATATAAAGTGTGTGTGTGTGTATTGAAGAAGCCAAAAACAATTACTAGTAGACACCCTCCAACTCCCCTTCAATGCAACCATAATAGTTCATCGTAATTACGTCACATAAAAAATTCATGGTAGGACTGACTTCCGATTGACACTCAAACAATGGGTTTTACGCTGGCAGAGTGTAAAAACATTTTATTTTGTTATGTTTAATATGAGAAGTGGAGGAGGAATTGAAAGTTTCAATTAATAAACAATTCGCTTTCAAATTTACAAAATTACAATTAGACAAATACGTTGTTAATATAAATAATTATTATTACTCACCTAAATAATGCAGACAAACTAAAACTGACCCACATTAATCTGACTCTCCCTCTCTTCTCTACCAAAGTTTACAAACAGCACCCCGATCAAGCTCAAGGATTGTGTGTGTTAATATTGAGAGAGAGAGAAGTGTACGATGCAAGAAAGAATTATTGTTACAAAAAAAACGTTAATTAGCTATATATATCTTTCATAAATACATAATTTAGCACGTTTTTGAAGCTCAGGGATGTATGACTAATTTAATGGGTATAATTGTATTTTTTTGTTTTTAATACTCCATGCTATTTAACTAGTATAAATTATTTATATATTCACTGCTCACGATAACTACCACTTGTCACTCTGTGTCTGTGTACTACCTACTTCTATGTACATGAGCAATTACAGCTGACGCTGAACGAAAGGTTTAATGTGGATGTGTGTGTCTGTACATGTATCTGTAGGTTGAATCTCATTTAAAATGGTCAGTAAATTCAGATTAGTAAATCAGTACCTTTCGGGCACATTACGCCTGAGCCTGAGAAAAGAGTCTTACCTACTATTTGAGAAGACGAATGATGCAAAGAATAGAGACGTCCACAAGGGAGAGAGAGAGAGGGTGTGTGTGTGTGATGACGTTAATGCGACAATTGCCAATAGAACGCCAAAAGAGTGGGTAGAATGTGTATTGTAGTTAATTGTACGTCGTCCGTATTTATACTAAAGTATCTTGACTTAAACCTACGGAGAACGACTTTGTCGTCTCAAGTTCCTTAATTACATTTTCCTTTGCCATCTTTATTGAGGACGGAGACGGTCGTGTTTAATGTCCTTCCCTCCTTCATGTTGACTCTTGCATTGGGAAATGGGAAGGAGGCATCATCTGAGTTGAGCCTTTCCTTCTCTCAACAAAATCAAATTGTTTCCTTAACCTTTCATCGATTTTCTGGACGGTGTAAGACGGACATCAAAATATGTACTCACATGAACTACTCATCTCCTTAGTATTCATTTCCTCTCGTCTTTTTTATACGACTTAATTTATCACCACTCCATCCTTCCTTCCACCGAGAATCCCAGTCTGGAATTTTAATATATTTAATTTAATTTTTTAACCCTCCAACAAACTATCCTTCACACGCATAACTGTACGTGTGTGCCAGACATTTCTGCTGTAATGCGATTTTCGAATCATGAGGACGTGTGAGCTTGTAATGTAGTGTGTGTCATAGACACACACTATAAATTAAAGTGTAACTGTTACAAGTCAGTTATAATTTTGATCTGAGCAAAATATTAGGTCAATTTGTGTGTGAATGAAGACAGAGAGAGAGAGGAATGTTGCGTGTTGTAAAATCATAATAAAAATAATTTTGAAATTTATCATCCTGTATTAAATATGAATGTGCGAATAACAGACATTTTTGTACTTACACCATTTCAACTCAATCGTCCATGTCCACGATCTTTGACAGCTGTTTCCCTACCACCTCAGGAGACCGACTTGCAAAAATCTTTCTTAAAAAGTTCAGGGTCACACACACACGGTAGTATGTGTGTGTGTGTGTGTCTACTCAAAACGAAAACATGACAGGAGAGACGACGGTCGTGGTTTTTGTGGCTTTATGCTTGTGTAACTTTTCCCTCCGCTGTTATTCTCATGTCCAAATTAAACTACGTTTATATGGTATAAATATACTCTCTGTGGATATGCGTATGGAATGTGCAAAAATCTTGTACAGAATTCACTGAATTATAGACAGGCCAAAAAAGAGTTTTTATCTATCTATGACTGATGGTGACTCAACTGTATCAAGTGGTGGTTGGTTGGTATCCCTTGGTACGAATTTTTATCATACCATTTGTTTATATTTTTTGTACATATGTACCTACTCCACTCTAAAGAAGTACATACGTGTGTGTATAATTAGACACACACATCTTACAATACAGTTTAGTGTGAAAATGAATTTGCGATTTTTCTGCCCAATAAACACAAACAATGTGTTTAGGACGAAATTGAAAATTCTGTGTGAAAGAGATGCAGGGCAGAGGAATCATCTCACACGAAAAAACATCTCTTTATATTTCAAATGTACACACAAACTCAGCTAGTTTAAACTAGCGTGTGTCTGTTTGTGTGTGGTCAGGACATTTGCTAAAAAAATGTGACTGTAATCGCAATTTTATTTTTCCTATCCAAATATTTTGTCAAAATTATGTTTGTAGAATCCAGCAATTTGTCCTTAGATAAATAAAAAGGACAACACAAATAAGTACATAAAAAAGTAGGAGTTGGATTAACTATCACACTAATTGTCACAAAAAACCACAATTAGATTTCTGATAGCTAAATGATTCATTAGCACAATTATTGTCCACCATGTAATTAATTGTTACATATCCGGGATTTTTCCGTCTAATCTCCTACTTTTCCACTCATTTTTTGCACACTGTGACTTGTACTGGAATGAGGTAGACAAAATGCTCAGGTACATAATTTGCATTACTGTGTGAACGATACCGGTCAAAACGTCACACCATTCGAAATAATCCAAATAGCATTGACATTCAGTGAATGCCAATCAGTTATGACCATTCGTTGTTTGTTCCTGAACTTCCTCTCTCTCTCTAGTCACAGTTATTCTTTTTGTTTGAATGTCAACATTGAGCCTTTTAGTGGTGCTTACTGCTGACTACAGTCAATATTCTGTACATACCAAGTAGTCTTACAACAAAAATGAAGGGAGAGAGAGAAGATAAAAGTTGTACACTTTTTTGTGTATGTACAACTTTTATCTTCTCTTCCTAATGATTAAAAAAGTGATGCCGTGTGTATGTGTGTTTATTTTTTGTGTGTTGCTGATATTTTAATGATTACCGCACTACAATCTATCCATTACAGTGAGTTTACATTCGATATAAATTGTATTATATAAAATTGTGTTGTTGACTCTGTACAACATGAGTTGAATACTGGGATAGGATATGCCGAAAGAGTAGAGTAAGAGTGACGAGAATAGTAAATTAAAGTTTATAGACCTGAACGCTAAATATAAATTGATTGAGAAACGAGGGAGTTGTACAACAGCCACTATACCTACTTCTACTAGTAATGTGATGGTACAACAACAACAAAAGACTCCATTCTCATCCTAATTTTTATGATTCGTTGTTTCTCTACACTCGTAAAGTGTTCCTTGGATACTTCCACAAACTTCCATGGTATTCTGGATGTATCCAGGCAAAATGTACAAACTTTTCTTATATATTGGCTATGGATGCTGGAGAGGAGAACGGAGAAGATTCCAAGAATACTGTACAATTCATTTTATTGAGTTTCCCCCTTGAATGAAGATTATACACAAGTGTAACGTACAAAAGAGACGGAGAAATAACCTCATCATCATTTCATTTTTCCCATTTTCCACACACATAATTTAAAATGGAAAAGAGTGGATTAGAATGGGAAGGAGGATTCGCACACATGCACACACACACCATGTGTGAGTGTGAATCTAGATCATTCTTCAAATACAATTTGCAAAAGCAAACAAACAAGGTAGCCAGTTTCTGGGATTAATTGTGCAATAGCAGCGAAATCAGTGTTATATTTTAATACTTTTTGCATCTCTCTCTTACATAAATAAATATTTTGTGACACCCACAGTGAAAAAATATACATGGAGTTGGATTTAGTTAACTCTTAAATTATTTTATTTAATGAACCGATGAACATAAATGTCAAAAATCTCATTCTTTGTTCGTTGTACTTTTGTTAACACTGTAACATTACATTGTGAGAATATTGTGTAGGACAAATTTTATTCTCAACTTACATAAGGTATGTTCTTTTGTGTGTGTGTGTGTGTGAATTTATGTACAAAAGGTTTACTTCTATTTCGTTGTTGTTGACGTATTGATTTTGCTTCCTAGTTTTTGGAAAAGGTCGTTGTATTCACGAACCACACAACTAAGTAGTGAGGATGTTTTTAAGAGCTTGCTAATACTTTTCTCCTTTGTATATTGTACACAACATGTAAATGCTAGGCCAGGCCGTCTCTCCAATAATTTTTCCCCTTAATCATCCCTCCCACACACACACCACACCACACACACACACAGTATAATCAGACCACACCACATAAAATACTCCACATTGATTCCGGACCAGCAGACTCACTTTTGAGTGCAATTGTACATAATAAATATTTTAAAGGTTCATCAGTTCTCGAGCATGTAAGAATGTATTCCCAATCAAAATTAATATTTGTGTACACAAGGTACATTGTGCAAAAAATTTTTTTGCACTCTCCCATATTCTATACACAATATGTTGTGTACAAAGCCGCATCCTTTCCTGGGCTCTTTGAATGAAAAACGTGGATTTATTGTCATTTGTCAAAATTGACTCTCTCACATTCCATTCCGCTCAATTACATTCCAATTGAGGAGAAGAATCCACTCTGTAATTTTCTTTCTTTGATCCACACACACACACATCCCGGATCCCCCGGAGTTTATTGTGTACTGTATACCCGAATTAAAGGAAGGTAGAAAAAGCGGGAGAGAGATGGAACCGGATGGTTGGATTTGATTTGGATTATTTTACATGGGAGACCAAAATGACAAGTCAGCAAGCGAGAGAGGGGGAGGAGGTGATGAGGTGCGTAAATTGTTGTTGTCCTCCTCCTCGTCATCCTCATGTGTCGTTGAGTCCTCCTCTCTTCCCTCTTTTTACCTCTACACATAATACACATCCATCCAGACACACGTACAAGTGGTTACAGAGGGGGCGGATGAAAATAAGTTTGAAAAACTTGATCGTGTAGAAAAGTTAGGGAAAAGCCAGGGAAAATAAGAACCAAGACTGGGCCACCAAGACCCACACACACACATGCAAAAGAAAGGACCGAAGAAATAAAAGTGGAAGTTGTGGTGGCTTGTATACTACACTCAGAGAAGAGGAGAGAGAGAGAACACACACACATACAGCATTTTGAGAACTTGACGTCATGGACTGCAGCAACTGTACGATCGATTGAGAGCTTCCTGGATATAACCTTAGTAGCAGCGTTTGTAATAAGACTTGCTGAGAGACTCTGTTATACTACACTGTGTAGTGTAGAGTGCTGGTGTGTGTGTAGAATGTAGAGGCAGCCGTATAGAACGAGGAGGTCCTTCTGTAATGCGAATATATGTGTGTGTTTGTGTGCGCTCAGAGTTTGAGTGAGAGTTGCATGGCACACAGATTATTGCCACGAGCAAAGCAGAAGGAGAGAGAGAAGAGTAGAAGAGCTAACATTCAGATACTCACTTACCTTCACAAATTCACCATCGTCAGGTCTTCGTCCAGAACTCTCAGTTCACAAACAGGCGAGTCTTGTGTACCATCATATCTCGTATCGTATCACATCACATCGTCCTATCCCATCCTATCGTTCCGTGCGTGTGTGTGTCGGGGAGGAGAGTGTTTCTTCTTTCTTATTCTCAGTGCTTCGTCTCCCTCTGGGTTTTTTTCATATGATTCTATATCTACAATAATATTCCAAACATCACAAAACAAAAAGTGAATTTACGTTCAATTTCCCTCTCGACAATTCCTCCTCCTCCTCTGCATTTCATGACATTTTACTCCTACTGTTTGTTTGTCTACAGTCGTTCATTGTGTACTGCTCAGGTTGTGTTTTGCTAATGTGTTTGTGTGGGGAGTACGGGCACAACCACGCACAGGGAAATTTGTATGTAAAAAGAAAAGGAAAAAATAACTCGGGCGCTAATTAAATTTTTTTCAACCACTGTCTCTTTCAACTGACAGTTGTGCGTTCAGTGTTTGTGTGTGTGTCTGTGCTGGGCTATTGTAGCATTGTCAGTACTAGTGGAAAGTACAGTGACACAAACGGGAAAGGGAATTGAGAGATTCGTAGTGTGCGAAAAAAAGGAATTGGAGTAATAATTATTCCAGCTGATGAGATCACCCAGCTGAGCTGGAGAAGAAGAAGAGGAAGAAGAAAATTTTGAAAAGGTGGGTAGTGAGTAAAGTGAGAGTGTGTGTGTGACCATGAGTACGGATTAACACTTTTTGAAGTAACTCTACATACACTTTACATTCTCTCTTTCTTCCTCACTCTACTGAAAAATTGCCAAAGTCAAGCGTGAGGATTTTTCCCCTTCATTTCAACGTGAGTTCAAAGGGAGAATTATTTTGGCAGGGGAACTTCTGCTTACTACACACTCCTCGAATCTGTACGTGTACATACATGTGTGTGTGTGTTTATGGTGGGTGTTGAGTGCTGAGTGGAGAAATTAGCGGGTTGTCCATTACTCTCTTTCCTGATTGAGTTGTGTTGGGAAAAAAGGTGCCAATTCTGAAGATTTTTTTAAAAGGTAAAATCTTTTAATAGTCTAATATAAAATTTAATTGACGAACACACAAATAATTTCGTGTTGTAGTAATCATACCAATTTTGAATGTCATGTCATTTTGGATCATTAGTCGGGAATCACAAGGATTGACATCATCATAATTCACACACACGAACAATACAAAATCCAATTGTGCTATCAGTACATATAAGAAATATTTTTTGCAAAAAGCTCCTTTATTGTGTATTTTTTGTAATGCGAATACCACAAAGGATTTTTTTTGTGCAAAAAATTTCCCTGTCTACTTTACCCAGTCTCCCTTCTACACAAACATGTGCTGTTGCCATTGTCAAATTTGACAATGTGTCAATATAAATACCACAATTAAAAATAAGAAAAGAGTATTTTTAGCTTCTGCTCCAATTTGAACTCTGAATTCTCTTGTATATTTACTTGTAAGATATACAAATTAAAAATGAATAGACCTTCGCATTGTACCCATAAAAGTATCTTGTAAATATATAAATGTACAAGTATAGTATGTACGTGTGTCTGTGTGTGTGTTTGGAAGGGAGAAGAAGAAGCCGGTCTTCATTCATCGTACATTTAATGCTGGCGTCTGTTGTGAGGTTTGTTTATTCATGCCATTCCGGCTGAAACACACACACACACAGAAATGGTGGAGGAGGAGTCTCTCTTTTAACAATGAAAATGGCATGGGGGTCTGAGTACACAACACAAATACAATACACACACACACTCACTCACTCTCACTCACTCACTCAAAATAAAATGTGAGGGACAGAAATAAAGAAATAGTACGTCACATTCCTCTTTTTTTCGGCAACCCGAAAAGCTCTCTCTGAAAAGTACGAACACACACACACCCAACCTTTAACTTGCACTGACTTTGTGCAAGTCTTTCAATACAGAAGGGAAGGAGGAAAAAATAAAGGAAAGAAGTTTGTAGTGATTCCGGATCTCCCTGAGTAGCTTTGACCATGTGATCGGGTAATCTTTTAGTCAACTAAAATTAGTACACACACAAACTAAAATCCCATTAATGAGCTACACTGTTCAAAGGTTATGGCTGCATTGTGGAAGGAATTCTCCTCATTACTAACTATCCATGGTTAAATGTGCAGTGTCGATGGTCGTAATTGAAACCTTTGTTTATCCATTCTCAATATTTCCATGTGAATCATCACCCGCTCAGACACACACACTCCACACTCATCGTCAGTTTGTGTGTGTGTGTGAAATTAACGACGTACATTACAAGAAATAAGTAGGATGGTGTGACTTTAATGTGTTTTCATGTAAAAATTGGATGTGTGTACATTTTTGTCGAGTCGTCGTCGTCATCAACTAACCTTTTTCTCTATTTATCTGTCCTTTGATTAAGCCTTTTTTCTTGTGTGTGTGTCTGTGTGTGTTTTTTTGTACACTACCAACTTTGTCGTACCTACAGAAAATACATTACGTCGACAATTTATTATACATTTTGCTGGTGTTTACAAAAAAATAGAGTGCAGCTGTCCCAATAAAGATCTGGTTGAGCAGGGAGAATGAAGCTCTACTGCAGAATTATATATAGTATATAAAAAATGATGACGCTGATGAGAGACAGCATGAGGTACAGACACACACACACACTCTCTATGTGGATGTGGAATGGAAGGAGGTAGATAAACAATATTTTGGAAAATTAAAGCTCAAGGCATCACAGACGAGATGTATATTTGTACCTGCATAAATTATTAATAGAGTTGAAAATATTTTGACGGAACTACTACGCTACACACACAGACACACACACAGACACAAATTCTTGTTGACAGAGTGGCAAAATTTTATTTTCCCCTTCCTACCCAATATGGAAATTTTAAAGGTGAAGGCTGCACACAAAAGTGAGTAAGAAGGGAAGAGGCCGTACAGTGTCTAAGCCAGACTCTCTTACGTCAATACAATAGAAAAGGGGAGGGTAAACTGCATTAAAATTTTGGCTAAAGAGAGGAAGAATAGCAAAAATAAAGTGTACACTTTAAAAGTCTGTTTGGTGTGTGTGTGCGTGTGTGGTAGGAAGTTAGGAGCTATTAGCCAACTCATTCTCTATTAATCCATGCATCAGTCATCATGACTCTCACTATTAATTCATAATTCTCAGTTGTTTGACGTCCTTACCTTACGCAAACCCTCCTCCCCTCCTTTGACAATGCAGTGTGAGTGTGTCTATTTTTTCTGAAGGGCTCTACGTCAAAAGTTTGCAAACATTGAGAGGTCTAACTTTGCAAAGATTTTTGTATTCATTTTGTGTGTGCGTGCTTGAGTTTGGACCAAGTTCCCGTTGTAAAAAGTCCTGTAAAAAGATATTTTTAACAGTGAAAAAGTGTCATGTGAGTGCAAAATATTTATTTATTCATAAAATTTACTCCTCCTCCAATTGAACTGTACAGGCCATAATGGGTATAGCTGTGTGTGTGTCTGTATTGTCCATTCCTCTGATGACATCCTCTGCAGTGACACAGCTTCAGCTTATTCGTGTGTTGCAAAAAATTTTCAGTGTGTATGGACACACAAGTAAGTCATATGGGGGAATAAAGGGTCTTTGTGTGCTTTTTTTACAGTCCTTTTTTGCCCTTTCTTCCTGACAGTCCCATTATATTATTATATTATTTACATGTTCCTCGTATTCATATTTGTACGGTGAGTGCTCCTTTGCCTCTGGCTGGTGTGAAGATAAATTTGGCAGTAAAAAACAGAATATTTCGTTTTAAAAAAGAAAACAATTGTACGAGAAGTGTATGAGGTAATTCCAAAGCTAGGGTTAATCTACGCTGAAAAAACATGGAATGGAAAAGGTTGTTCACGTCTCCCCTCTTTTACTCTCTTCTCTTCTGGAGTCGTTAAAAAAGGAGAGAGAGTGTATGAAAAAAATTAATATGGAACATTAAGCAGTTTTTATGATGACCATTGTTGTTGTTGTATGTGTATACTTTGTGTACAAGATCTGTTTAAAAACAAATTAATGCTTGTACACACTACACACTGTAGCTAAATCTCTCATATCTCATGTGTACTTCTTATGTTGTCAGAAAGAAGGGAGGGAGTACAAAAAGTAGTGAAGGGGGTTTTGCAGGTGGACAAAAACCTCCGATGAAAGAAATAATATTAATGTGGGTAGCTAAAAATGGGGTTTTATTTTTAAAACCTTCCTTCACACACACATTACTTCCACTATTACAAGGATATTGTAATGTTTGTGTGTATTTTTCGTTATGAGTGGGTTATGTATTTGTTGTTGAAAACAAATTTTTATAGCAGCTGGACTTCATTGCCTATTTATTACTTGAACATGACCACTCTCTTCAAGTTGGTCGTTTTCTTGTGTCAAAAAATAATTTTTGAACACACACATCCACATCCACATGTACAGCCATGGATGGAGACTGTTTCTGAATTTTGTATGAGAAATGTAGTGAGAGAAGGAGGGGGGTGGTGGGTGATATGCAATTCATTTTTTTATACTACATTTGACTTATCATCCAAGGAGTTGTACTCGAGATTGTATACTTCACGAGAGAGAGAGGGAATATAAAATATTACGTGATATTTCAACTTTGTTGTCTGAAATTTGTGGAGCTTTTTTTCCTCTTGAATTATACTTGTCTCTCTTTTGGTTCGTAGTTTTCTAGTCAAGATTTTACGACAGACTTTTCTACAATTCTATCATAAAGTATTATATTGTAGAATGTACAAGTAGAATGAAATGATATGTGGAAAGGGACTGTGGACGACGAGGACGTCGGAGAGAGGAGGGAGTGAAAGACAGAGAGGAAAGTGAAATCTCTGCCTTATGCCTTGATGCCTTTTGTCTATACATGAGTGGACGGGAGAAAATACAAATGTTTTTTTTCTTCTACTGTTCCACTTCTTCCCGTCCTCCTCCTCCTCCTCCCCTCAACATATTACATTGAAGGATCAATAGTTTTCTTGGATATAAGCTGGGGCGGTTGTGCAAAGAGCAGCACACACACACACGCTCTCCCTTACATGGTGTGCAAAACAAATGTGGAGTATAATGCGAAAAGAGAAACACCATCAGCTAGACGTCTCTACATGTATACATATGTAGTATGTAAAGGAGAAAGAAGGGGAAAACTCTCTTTTACATTCGCACACACACATACACACCACGAGAGACGGTCGTAAAGTAGTTTTTTGATAGGTTTTCTCCTCTGTGGCACTGCATAGTCCTCTCTTTCTTCTACTCCTACTCTGGCACGTTATAATAGTTTGAAACACACACACTCTCTCACACAGGGCAGGGCAGAGGTGAGGATAGAAGGGGTTAAACCAATATAAAAAACATGCAGTTGTTTTTTCGTGTAAAGTTTAACCAACTAAAAGTAACTACTGCATTAATGTACGTGTGTGTAGCTAAACTGTGTAGATGTGTGTGAGTGTGTGTGAGTGTGTGTGTGTACTGTGTTTTTGTGTGTCGTGTGGAGGCATGCTAAATTGTTAAGTTGACGTGCTAGTTATATTCTTGGGCCGTATAAAGTTTATTGGTGACCGCTTTCTACTTGAATTTAATTATCTCCCTCCTTGTATCTGGAACGATGTGGAATTACCCGACGATACGTTCCTCTCTATCTCTTCCTGTGTTTTGTGTATGTGTGAGAGTGAGTGAGTGTGTGTTGGTGTACACTTCACGATTCTTACTCAATATTAAATGAAGAGCCTTCCTCTTTCTATTTGTGGCATGGAGCTATGACCATGTCATTGTCCATATCTTAAGTTGATACATTGTAAACTGGAGTCTGTGTTCGTCAATCGACGCCAGTTCTCCAGTCGAGTGGAAGCTTAATTTAGATATTGTGTGTGTTGTGTGGGGTAATTGAATGAGAGAAGAGTCTTAGACTTAATTCCGGACTCCATCAATCAATCACAATCCCTGGTTATTTATATTGTGTATATGGACACACACACAAAATGTAGAGATAACACACGAACGAGGGAGACGATCCCGACACGATTGTCCTGTTTTGTATTGTATTATTGTGTGTGTGCATGTGCCTACTACTTGTTCACAGTCACTACTTTCAATTACTTAGAGAATCATGTTGAGTTTACGATGCGGACAAAAAAAGTTTTCATGCCTAAAATGGAACTTTCTCCTCTTCCTCTTCTTCTTGTCGTAGGGAAGAGAAAGGTGCTCTATTTTCTCCCTCACTTTCTCCAATTTATGGCTCACGTAACTAATATGAGTGGCTTTTTATTACGTGCCAAATGTTTCGAAGGTAAAAGTACAAATGAAGATGCAACACGAAAACACTTCAAAAGGTAAAAAACCCCAAAGACTAGGAAGAAACTTAGCCCCTTTCTCCATACACTTTCACAAAGGAACATGTCAACGTTCTCTATCTTCTCGGAATAAAATGGAAGGAGAGAAAATTCACTTTCACTGTCCCTGAGTTGATCCTCAACAGACATTCAAAGGGATAGATGAGGAGGGAAAAACCACGAAAAAATGGGACAGCGTTTTTTTCACCTGGTTCCCTAGCAACCCAAAAGAAGTTTTTCCACTCCCATACACCTTTTGATTTGCTAAATCTTGATATGTTCACTCACACACACACTCCTCTCCCTCTCTCTCTCAAATCTTGATCCTGTTTCCACCCTTTCAAAAAAATTATTTGGAGGTTTTATCTCCCCAGCCTTTGATTTCCAGTTTATTTTTCAAGAGAGAGAGAACCAGAAATTTTTTTTTATTTCAAAAATACTTTTCACCTCTTTGAAATTTTTAACGAGAAAAAAGAGAGAGAGAAAGGAGAAATTCCTACCTAGGAGCTAACCAAGGAGGTGAAAGTTGGAGTCCAATCTAGAAAGAGACTGAATAGGGAAGTAGTCTTATTGATGGGATTCTGTAGTTCAGTACGTGGGTAGAGTAAAGATTTTTTTTTGAAAATTTATTTTTAGAATTTTTTGTGGAAAGTTCCTCGAGACTGGGAAAGAATTGAAAAGAATTTTTTAAAAGGTTAAAATTACATTTTCCAAGAGACAAGAGGGGAAGATTAAAAGGTTGCGAAATTCAGCTTCTCTCAAATTCAGGTCATTAAAAAGTTTTAAAACGGCAGGAAATCTAAACTGATTTCCGGTACGCTGGAAATCCAACCTTATGTCACACAAGTACTACGAGTAGTGTGTGTGTCTGTGTGGACTCGACAGTATGTGGAGGGAAAGTGGAGGACAAACTCGGAGCAAAGAGGGAGAAAGTTGAAAGAGAAAGTTTTTTGATCTACTTTTAGGGAACGAAACCAAAAGGCATTTACCTCAGACCCTCTCCACTCCTTTCGACGTACAGTTTTATATACAAAATAACTGTGACTTTCCCCTGGTTTTTAAAAGTCGGGTATGTATGCAAGAAACTAGGTAGGGGAAAGAGAAAGGGGAGGAGGAGAAAACTTTGTGAAGGACAATGGTCAAAAATTTTTTTCCTCTCTCTCTCTCTCCACATTATTTCAAACTTTTGTGCAGTTGCAAATGATGCAATGCCCTTTTGAGACATGATTTCAGTCACAGAAAGTTGTGTTGAAATGTCTCATTCATCTTTTCTCTCTCAAAAATCATGGATCAAGAGAGGAAGAATAATGTTGACACTGTGTTTTTTCATACTGTACATTTTTTGCTAAATATTTAATTTAATAAAAGGCACAAGGTTCCTTGTCACTCTCACTCCTTGTTAAATGTTTCACTTTACCGAGTCTTCCAATTTTCCTGGGAACACGATAGAGTCACATTATACCCATTTTGAGGATGGGATGAGGGGCTAATGGAGTCAAAATGAAAGTGATTCACTAATGATTCCTTAGGAGTCTTTGATAAAATGTTGAAAAGTGATGATGACACTATGCATCATATTGTATTTTGTACGTGAAGAGTGAGAGAGGGGGAAGGAGGTGGATAATGGCTGGCATAGGTCATTGTTAACTAATGTTGTTTAAATGAACTTCTTTTTCGACAAGAAACACACACTCACTCTCTCTCTCTGTTATGGAGTTTAGTCATGGGAGGGAGATGGATGATGGTGTTGTGTTATATTAAATGGTTTTTTGGAAAACCAAGTCTCGTGTCGACTCTTTTGAAGGGGGGAAGTGCAAGGACCCCTCATCAATGGTCCTTGTCCATCAAAATCCAAATTGAAAGAAGAAGGCACAAAGTTGAGGCTTTTGAAAAGTTTGATCATTAACTGTATAATGGGATGTGGTGAACCGTGTACATGATGAAGGGATGAGTCTGGAGTTGTGTCCAGCGGGTTCCTTTTCTTCTCTCTCTCTCTCTCCCTCATCGAGATTATATAATGATACTCGTGGAGCTTCCGGGAAGGCTGTATCCATGTATTTATTCTTATATTCATATATAGTTTCTGAAGGATTCCAGGGAAATTACCAAAATAATAACATGTTTTTTGTACTTCCATTCCGTAATCGTGGAGACGGCCTAATGAACTTATATTGAATTGCTTTGCAATTTGAAGTGACAAGAAGGGGGTCTTTAAGTAAAATTCATAATTTTCTCCTTGTTGTCCCCCTCTCCCATCTTTTCAATATGGAACTCTTCTTCTCCTGATCCTCAACAAAAATAATAAAATACAAAAGAGGATAGTTGTACAAACTAAAGTTTAGCCAGTGATAAAATACTCTTTGCGTCATTTCAAAAACTATTAAAGTTGTTACAAAGCCCTTTGCGAACACAAGTTGGTTAATTAGTTTGAATGGAGGAGAGAGAGAGTCTTGGGAATATGTATACAGATAAAAGGATTGTGTGTGTGGGATAATGAATTATATATCAAAAAGTCATGGAAGGAGTTTAAATGGAAATTAATTATACAGATTCTTTTATGGGTTTATTCCTTATTCAAATCCCCAATGACTGTGGCTAGTGGATAAATTGGAAAGACTTGCTCAACTTTAAAAAGAATGGAGATAATTATACTCTGACTTTTTTTATTTTGAAATTATTTAGTGGTTTGTGTGCGTGTGTGTGATCCTCCTCAAAGTTTGTGCAAAAGACACAAACACGCATACATAAAGATTTAGCATTTTAAAAAAAATTGCAATAATTTTCAGAAGGTTTTGCCCAAACATAATACTTTAATAATATTATTCCTGTTGCAGTGCCTTTAGTCTGGGACTCAAGTTTGCAACTTGCCGACATTTAATTAAATGAGGAATTGGAGCATGTCAGCATACTACATAAAAAATGTGTAGAAATAATTGTCCATATTAGTAACAATTGAAAGTGTACACCACAACATTACATTTCTTACGGTGTGTGTGTGTGTGTCCTCAGCACAAATTGCACATTTGATACTTCCTCTCTCTCTCTCTCGATCCTCGTCTCGATGGCATAAAAAACAATAGTTTGAATGTCATAATGTACGTACATACTTTTGTAGTTATTATTATTCTACTGCTATTCCGACAATTTAACCTTTGTCTACTCTTTGTCTTCCCCATTACACAAACAAAAACAGACGCAGAGACAAGACAAGACAAATTGTGTGTACCATTTCATTTTCGTTTACACTTCCAAAATGGTGCAGATTGATTGCACAAGTTCCTCCAAGAATCTTGTAATATCCAGTCCGTTCTTCTCATCTCATCTCTGTGTGTGTGTGTGTGTTTGTGGGTTTGTCATGGATACGGGCAACTAAGGTACACACACACACACTTACCTATAATTATGTTGTAGGGGCTGGGGATATAGTGACAAACTCTGGAGTATATCCCGCTTCTCTACTACGCTGCCATGATAGTTAGAAATGCATGGAGGAAAATCTTCTCTCCTCTTTGGATGGATCATAAGATGCTGGAGCATGATTCTATTTCCATATCATCGATTCCTCTTCACAACTGCCACCCCAAAACTCAAATGACTGAGTGCAAGTGGATCCTCCACACCACCTCTTCCCTGTATCCCATCTTTTGTGTTCATGGATTCCTATCTGCTCCTTCTCCTTGTCTAACTTCTAATCGTCCCCTCTCAACCCTTCAACTCAATTTCACCCACATACCCTCTTCCCAGAAAACACTTTCCTTTCACCCGCCCACCTCACACTTCCGTCCGAATTCCCTATTTTCTCCATGCACCAGGATTTTCTACATATTCATGTCCTTCTCGTACTTACAGGGGACATTTTATTCGTCAATAATAACTGTGTCCTATTTACTTGGAAATTACTTCCCATCCTCCTTCAAACTATTTTAATATCCCCTGAATTAAACCTAGACGGGAACCCGGGATTTACCGGAGTAAATACGGTACTCATATACATGTAGGGCTCTTGGATGAATACACAAAGTACTGTCATAGTGAGTCTTCTTCACAACTGCCTTCTGCGTCTCTGTTGTCAACAACAAGTATGTCGTGATGAATAAAAGTATAATAGAAAATAACTGCATTCGTATTCAAATTGAATCTGCTCCTCCTCCACTGGACCTTGGACACACACACAATACCCATACACACTCCAGTGAACAATTCCACACTGCTATATGGGTCAACATCTTCACATACATGTATTTGGTCATTCTGTGTGTGTGGGTACGTGTGTGTGGCTGTGAAAGGGTCAAAAGAAAGAATTATATAGATTATGTACATCTGTGCAGAGAATCGAGTCATTCAATTGGATCTTCTTTCTCTCTCCATCCATTTCTCCGAGGAATTGAGTCGCCTCTGTCACTACGCCATTGTGTGCAGAAAAGACTTGTCACAAGTTGTGTACTTGCTTTTTTCCCTCTCTCTCTCTCTCTCTCTATCCTCCAACAAAAATAATACTGTCACTGTTCCAAAGGCGAGAGTGTTTCTCTCTCTGACGAAAGAAGCCCTGCGACAGTCAAGTTGAATCTGTGTCTGGTAGGACAGATTGTTTTCTAAATGCATGGAGTTGGCTCTAGCTAGGATGATGATGAATTCTTTGCAAGATTCTTGTCCTCCTCCTTCACCTCCAAACACTCAGCATCCGCCAAATGAGAAAAAAAGTCCAAAAGGGTAAGACAGGGGAAAAGAAAGAGGGATAAACTTGACCTTTTTTTATCCGACTGACTTCTTCTCTCTCTCTTTTCTTCCTTCTCGCTGTCCTAAAATGTAAGAACTTTTTCGTCTCCTACTTCTCTCCCCAGGAGTTATACTGTGTCCTTGCTAACTACTTTTTGTGTTTGTGTGGACACACAAGGAGAGACAGAAACCTCTGCGGTAGTGTGTTAAAGTGTGGTGGTGGAGTGAGTGTGTGACGTTGGAGTTTGCAGTAAACTTGGACTACCAACACTCATACGACACTAACCATTTTGTGTGGATAGATATAGCAAAAGAGAGAGAGAAACAAGCTCCATTGTTTCGTTGCATGTGCACACTGAATATATACGTGTGTTTGTGTGTGTGTATGACCTATATTGCATAGAATTTTTTGAATGTGCTTTTGGTCCGAGAAAATATATAGCTTTCTAGTCCATTACCTTAATGTTTTCTGTATTACCTCTTCCCGAAGTCGGGAATTCCCAAGGTGGAGATTCCCTTCTGCTCCAGAAACTCTTGCTCTTTCTAATATCATATTGTGTGTGGCTCCTCCCGACTCTAGACATTTCAACATTCCTCCTTTCCTTCGTCTGGATCTCTCTCTCTCTTTGTCTATCCTCAACATATTTCGTGTTCGAGCTGGATATCGAGTGTGTCTTGTCTTGTGTCTGGTGTGTATACCTAATAATTGTAATAATAAAGTCGTGTATTGTGTAACTGCTCACCAGACAGCACACACAGAATATGCATAGAACTACATCTTACTAGAATAGAAGGAGGAGTGGAGGAATTAGCCTTGTTTTTACCAAAAAATTGTTTTATCATATTATATGGGAAATTATGACAAGGGAAGAAGACTCTTGGCACAACTCAGTTGAACCATTAAAAACAAAAACCTTTAGCATCATCCTTTCACTTGTCCACTTTTATTATGACGTCCGATTTTATTTCTTTTTTTAAAAAATCTCAAAGCACTCTCTTTCCTATATATTTATGTGGTGTACATAGGTATATGGATTCGGTGGGAGTGACAACCAACGTACACGTAATGAAATAAGATACGAAACAAAAAGTTCACCAAAGTCACTTTGATATTAATTTACTCACTTCCCACGACTCCCTTTGACTCAATTTGCCCTGTGTGGCGAGACCCAACTTTTTATCTGTCTCTCTCTCTTCAGACACACACAACTCAGGTCCCTTTGATGAGTACAAGAGGACTGACTGTGTGCAAAAAAGTGATGCCTCGCTTCTGTATTTTAACTTTGAGAGGGTAGATTTATTTTGTATACTTGATGCTGGAACAGCGTCAACGCTAATGAGTCATGATTTACGTTGTCAAGTCACCAGGACTCAGACGAGGACAGGTTGAATTATTTTTCCCATCCTTTATTTCATCACGTGCGGTCTACTGAAGATTTTTTAGTTGAACGACTTCAAAAAGAAAGTTAATTAAACGAGTCATTTTTTTCCAAATAAATATCAAGGGGACTCGGCAGGGAGTCCAATTTTTTAAATAGATGCAGACATACAATCAGCTGGAGTACAGTATAATATCAGTGCAAAAACAGACACACACACACACACCACAGTACAATGTCTGATGTCATAAAATCCTGTACATAGTACAGCGTACAGAGATAAAAAAAAGATTTCATGGAATGATCCTTGTATATTTTTTAACAAAAATAAAATGACAGTGTCCATGTAATATTTAATTCAAGAGTACATAAAAAATTGAATTGAATCGAATCCTCATAAATCATGTCATTTTTCTCTTTGTGTTTGTTCACAGGAAACGCCATTTAAAGTCGGCTCGGGTGGGGGAGAAACTTTGTCTGGATAAACAACACAAAAGTGTGGCGGTCAGCCCTACCTTTTCTATTGATGCGCATTCACACACACACACACACCAGCAAACAACACATTGTGAAAACTTTTAATGTCAACTTAAACCTTAAAGCAGCTAGCTTCTGCTGGAAATTTAACGACTGTGGTGTGAAACAAGGAAGGCGTGTCGGACACACCAAGTCTACGTGATTGAATATATATAAATGAGAGTGTGTGTTTGTTACATCAAGTTCTTTTTTTGCCGGAACACGTTCCTCATCCCTCACACACATTCACACACTCTCTCTCTCCTGTGTCCTCTGAAAAGTGCTAATTGGATTTGAGATTTTTGAAGAAGATGGGGAAGAGTAAGCGACTACTCTTTTGAAATCCCAGAGACTGATTTATTCCAACAAGAACTCACAACACCAGAAGCAGAAGTAGAAGTGGAGGAAGATTCACCTAATTATGGTCCTACACCAATTACGCACGTTCATGCATAAAAGTCTAATGACTTTTACCTGTTAAAAAAATTAGAACCATGCCTCCTCGAACCTTTCAATCTGAGCTCATTATGTGTTGTGAGTGAGAGTGAACATCCCTTCGCATGTCTTGTACATGGGCCCCCCTACTCCAACCACCAAAGAATTAGGAAGAGTGAGTGAGTGTGTGTGTGCCGTGCAATCGTAAAGGTGATTAAGTTAAAGTTAATTTGAATTTATAAGGATACATGTTTGTGTAATGTGTGTGTGTGGGTGAGGGGGGAGGCGGTGGAGTATGAAGAGTCTTCAACATTCGTTGTGAGAAGTTTGAGTGGATAAGAAGAAAACACTACCCACTGTCCTACCTTAATAATTCATCCAGGGAGTGTATATATTGTGTATATACTTATATACACATTTAAGGACACAGTGACTATCCTCCACTACACTATTTTTTTGAGCCATCAATCAATCAAATATGTACAGTGACCAATAAAGATAATTCTTTCCTTGTGTGTGTCAATACATCCAACAAAATTGTCTGGTCAACTCTACTCTGTCTCTGCTATGCTTTTTGTACTGGATCGAAACCATTTCTAGTCAGAATTGGAGCTACTATTGCTAAATAAATAAAATTTTTTCTGTGTAATAAACAAAATAATTGAAAAAGGACAAAAATAGTAAAAAGATGAAGTCAACGATGGGGTTATTGAGTGTAGTGCAGACATTTTGTCAGAGAAAAATCCTTGTCCAGGTGATCCTCTGCTTTGTTCTCCTACAAGATTTTGTCAAATCTGCCACAGCCTCTGAATGGTCCTCGTTGGAGAGGAATGACGATGGAATCAATGCGTAAGCTCAAACAATTTACTTTTTTTCAGTTGTATAAATAGAATTAAAAAAATATGCACTGTCATTCCCTTTGTTGCCCACTCCTCCTATTTTGTAATCACTCTTGTAAATAAATCTCACAAATATTCTCACAAAAAATAATCATTGCAAAAATTAAAAGGGAATTTCTATTCATTTTCCAGATTCATCAATCTAACTTATTATATTCAGGGAGCCAAGAAGGTTCACACAGAAAAGTCTGAGGTAAAACTTAAAATATATATTATGTTTTTAAACTACTTACTCCAAAATTAGCTTAATGTGACGTACTCATATTCTCAACACTTTGTGGTCACAAAGAGACTGCAGTTGGTGATTTATGTGAGTGTGTGTTGTTTATGTGTCTCAAAGTTGCATCCAAGTCAAGTGGTTACCGGTTTGTATTTTTTTTCCCTCGCTGGATGACCATCATTAGTATGAAGAGAGTGTAGTGTGTATGTGTGTGTGTATTATTGAGAGGTATGAGGGGGGTTCAAGGTCAGGGTAGCATGTTGTGTTTGTGGCGAAAATAAATAATTCAGGAAGTGATAGCAAAGTGAACAAGAGCAAAGGAGCACATCTCCTCAGAGCTATGCAAATATGGAAGAAAGACGCAAACTTATCTCTTTCCACTTTTTTTGCAAAGAGAGACACACACTCACACACACAGAGATAGTTAACCTTGAATAGGAATATACAAATGGGAATCGTGTACACGCGAGTTAAACATCTACTATTGTCTTGTTGGCTAGTCAGTCAACAACAAGCCCTTCCTTAATGTCCCCCTCCTCCCAATATCTTTATTTTCTATCTGTGTGTGTGTGTACTTTTACACATGTTGAATGAACACACATGGAAACAAGTGTATACGTGTGAGGGTCCTAGGGTTCAGATTTTGACTGGAATTATTGTAAATAGGGATGTTCATGTGTGTGTGAATCCATTGTCATGGACTTGGAGGAAGTCAAATTGTATGAAATTTGTAATTTATCTGTGCAGAGTCAATTAATCATATTGCCTTTACAATTCTCATTGAGATGAGAAATGATATCAGATTTAATTCTAATTTGGACTGTGTCACATTAAAAGTTGTTTCTTCACGATCGTTGTAGAGATTTAGTGTGGGAGGAGGAGAAGGTGTTAAATTCAAGTTTCCTGTAGTCATTGACCGGTCAAAAATTGAAATGAAAGAAAAGATTCAGTTTGAAATTGATATTTAAAATACACACGCGTGTATTTGACTATTTACTATGTAATATGTATGCATTGCATGGTGTAGTCATCCTCCAGGAAGCAAAACTTGGAGAGTCAAAAAACTGAAATAGAAAAAGTACAAATAGTTGAAATAGTATATTATGTGCAAGTTCACAGGGTACAGACGTCACGTTCGTATAATAATTTTCCATGATTTATTGTGTGTTGACAGGTTGGGAGATTTGGTCTTGGAAAAATAGGTTCTGCATATGGTAACTACTAATTTTTCTTTCTGCCCTGAGAATTTGTTAAAAAATATTACAGTACATGAAATACGATTTATTAAAATGGGAAAAGTGCAAAATGGACTGTTATTTTGTTTCTTTTGAAGGGATTGTCATTCATGTGCGTTCAAAGAATCGAACGGATGGTAAGTTATCACATGGAAATGTAGTCGAGAAATGTTTGAAATCTAACATAACTTGAGATTTCCATGTACAAATTGTAATTTCCTTTTTCCCCAGATCACTACGCTTGTGATTATCCATTTGGTAATCCCATACCAAATGATACATCATGGATTGCTCTCATTAAAAGAGGAAAGTAAGTACACACACACTCACTCACTTCCATATCTACTACTTAAGATTTTAGTGTGAATTTCTGTGTACACCATAAAATGTTTTTTCTTAAATCCCTTCAACGCTTGACTACTGAACTTTGTACATGTGTTTGTGTGTGTGTGTGTGTGTTCGTGGGTTGTTTGTAACTGCTACAAAATGAGTGTACAAATGTGCTCATGTTGAAAGTTTTAATGAGAGACTTCTTTTTTATTTTTGTGCATTCAACATTTGCAGCTGTCCTTTTGAGAAAAAGTTGGAGAATGCATGGAAGAGCAAAGCATCAGCCATGGTAGTATACGACGAAGATTCCAGAGAAGGACTCCAGCAAATGGACTTACTTTCCAAACCCAGTGGCCATGCTTGTGAGTGACATTCATACACCATTTTAAAATTCATGTCACATCCTCCCTTTTTGTGTCAATTTCCCTATCATCCCTAATATTAGAGGCAACCTTGTGTTTTTAGCATGGATAAGTTTAGCTGCATAAAAAACAACTCTGAATAATTTTGCTTCAAGAATTTTGAATTGAATCTCTGTGGTACATAAAAAAAGAACAGGAATACAAGATAACACTTGTCCAGAAAGACAAAAAAATCTTTGCACAATTTGAAGCACGTATAACTTTTATTGGGACATGTACTACTTTAAAGACATTTGATGAGACTCACAGAAAATGGGGGGAATTTAGGCAGGAATCATGGATGGTCAGTGTAGGAATACCTACATATTTATGTAGAAAATGTAGAGGGAACAGGAAGTGAAAAAAATAGATTGTACAAGGAAATTGCCCTCAAAAGTTTTTGAGAGTAGTGAATGAGCTTGTTAATCAATTTGAATCTAAACATATTTCTTTATCGATCCAATCCATTCTCCTTCCCTGCAAAAAGAGAATGAGAGTAAGAAAAAAAGGGTAGAGGTGTTCCGCCGTATATTTTTATAATAGATGGTAAATTTGATACTGATGTGTGTGTAGAATATAGAATGGAATGAAAAAAACAAAAAGATATTATTTTTGTGAGGGAAGTTGTTTTATAATCGGCCAATATTTATTCTATATCATTTGTTTGTCTACTGCTAAAATTTCATACTCTTGTTTTTGTGTGTTTGGACAGATGGAATACCTGGAATTTTGACCTATAAATGGAAGGGAGAGGAAATAGCTAGTTTGGTAGACAATGGGACCACCGTGAACATGTACGTAACGGTAGGTGGGGAGAGACCACCTGGATATAATGGAATCAATCGGTAAGTAGAAAAATATATTATGCTATCCATGCATGTCATACTCTGGACGTGTGGAAGCCAACAGACTATCAATCTTAATCTTACACCATGTGTAGAAAAGTCCCTGCTTAAGTACAACAGAATACATGTACAAAAGATCAATTTAACAAAGTGATCATCATCCTTGATGGTGTTGGGGAGAATTCTTTGGTTCTTGGGAAATTAGGAGAAATCAATTCAATAACAAAGAAACTCATCCCTCGACACCATTTCAACATCCAGTCTAAAGAGCTTGTTTATGAAATAGATTTGATTAATCTCGTGTACTAGTCAAAAAATGTGTGGGAGCATCATTTTTATCCATGAGATAATGTCACATTTTTTGTACATGGACGGGTACATTCCTTCATAAAATGAATTGAGGATTTCTCCCGTATGTATAGAAATGATTGAAAGCTCACACAAAGAATGTGTAATTGTGTTTGAATCCATGGAATTAGAGAACTTTCGACTAAAGCTGGCTCTAAAATCCGACTTTTCTTAATCAGGTCATGACCAACTTCTCCTTCGTTTGTGCATCGATTAATTAAACATCAGTTTTTAGTTGCAATGGACACTCACGGCCACCCCAATGCTAATGTGTATGTTGTGTCATACAAAGTTGTATGCAATGTACGCAAATATTTGGAAAGTGATGAGTGTGTACTAAACAGTTTTTGGAATCCAAGAGTTTCTTCATCCCGACTCATTTAAAAAGTACAGAACTGTAGAACTGGATTGAGTGAGCAAATATTGCTTTTAAGAACTATGCAGTATGGACTCCTTCAAGAAGTATGAGTCTAATCAACTTCTAGTCTAGTCTAATGAGTACGATCATAAAACAGTAATCCGAATCCCGGGAGAGTACACAGCTGTACGAGAAAAAGCTGGAAGGTGGGTACACCACTACACAGTAAGTACTTGTATGAGTGAAAGTGAGGGAGGAAGGAGAAATGGAAAAAATTGTGTATGACATTCACATCTGTACACTACATGTATGAGGTAGTGTAATGGTATATAATATAAATATAAATAGGGGAAGGTTGACAAAAACGTGAAATGGAGCCTCACGCAAAAGAATCATTAAGCATTAACCCTTTTCATGTCTTGAGAACCTCGTCTTCATTAATCTTACGACTCTTTCCACTTCATCTAGATTTAGATTTGGACAGAGGCTCGTTCCCTTTTTTGTTCCTGGTCTTTTTCTGTCTCAGCTGTCAGAGGAGGCTCTGGATAAATAGCTAATCTCTCTCTCTAGCTCTCTCTTAGGGTTCAACTCATGACTGTGTGTTACATATCACCGCACAACAACTGCAAGTTGAGTCACCAACTCTGATTTTGATCCCTAACGACACACAAGCGACCAGGAGGAAAAATAAACAGAGACCAAGTGTGAAGATATAACGTTCATTTGTCTTTAGTCCCATCACACATCAGTCACACACATTCTAGTACATAGAGAACGTGGATGAGGAGGAGGTGGATAGTATTTTTTGTCTTCTGATCAAAAGTTGTGGACATGCTCCTCCCTTCTTCACATCATCGTCATCATCATATACATGTAATAAAGGATCCAGTTCCTGGGAAACCCGATATGCAATACCCATTGAGAGAGAGAATACAGAGAGATAACTTTATACTCATCCTCCTTCACGTTAGAAGGGAATTTAATGAGATGATCCAATATAATTTAGTTATATGCAGTACGTAATAATGGAATGGAACTGAGCATAATGCATTGGACAATTTCGAGCACTTTTGGTCATTGGTATCGTTAGCGCATACAGTCCACACCTGTGCCACAGATAAAGTCTGTACTAATGTAGTTGAGTGAGAGTGTGGGGTTGTGGGATTTTAAACTTGGTTATTTATACGTGTAAGAGGGGGAGAGATTATAATTGTAATTATCTAGGATGTGAGAGCGGGTGACTAAAATATTGGTGGACACGCGCCATTCCAGTCTTCTTCCTTCCCTTTCCGTCATTTCTCGATATAAAAATCCACATCTTTACATAGACTATCCCTCATCATTTTTGTTGTTGTTGTTGTTCTCCTCTGAATGTTACGGACTTGTCTTGTTAGCACCTATTTTATTCATAAAGGCGTCAGGAAGTTAAAATAATGTTTGTGGTTTATGAGCGTTGTTTAAAAAAATTTGGGACAAGTGCAAAATGAAATGGAAGGTTCATAAATATTCCTAGAATATTAATTAAGATGTATAATTTTAAGCATGATTAATTATATTGTGAAAATTTTGGTGAAATAATACAAAGACTGTAGATTCAGAGGACAGTAAAATATGAATAATTGTTTGTTTGTTTGTGATTGTAGAACGTCCGTTCTCTTCGTATCGATCTCCTTCATTGTGCTAATGATCATATCTTTGGCCTGGTTGGTCTTTTACTACGTCCAACGGTGAGGAGAAAAAAAATTACTCACTAGAGTTCAAACATGATGCATCCCAATGACCAAACGTCAGCTGTGGAAAAATTAATTTAATTATAATGACTGTAAAAATAGTAATCACATTATTTTACTATGAAACATTCCGTAGTTTCCGCTACCTTCATGCCAAGGACAGACTTGCAGTGAGTCTCATGTTTACATAATCATTTTGAAAATGTATTAATTAAAATGGAAGTGAGTGGTTGTAATTGATACGGTTACTAGTCTTCCAGTTGATATTCATTACATACTGAGTATATCCGTATGTTTACTCAAATTTTCCAGCAAAGACTTTGCAATGCAGCAAAAAAAGCTCTAGCCAAAATCCCCATTCGGACCGTCCGAATCCAGGGAGATACCAAGGTAAGAATGGGAACCTTACAAATTATATGAAACATTTTGTTCTTTTATCCTCATCAGGTGAAAGTTGAAAGTGTGCCTTCATCTTTTTTTGGTGTTGGACTTTACAGGAAATGGGGATTGAAGGTGAATGTTGTGCTGTCTGTATAGAGATGTACAGATCGGGTGATACACTTCGGACTCTTCCTTGCAGGTAATCCCATCATTGTGTATTTCAAACTTCAAATTAAATTGTCTGTGGAAAACTTTCACAAAGTGAAAGTGGTGCTTGTCCATGAAACCAAGTAGGTATTGTGACACAACCACCATTTAACTTGACACACACGCACAGTTTTCAAGTCACTCAAAAAATTACTCGTGCCGGAAGCGGGTAGAGGAGATCCAGAGAAAGAGAAAGTAAACACTTTCTAACTATTGACACTCCTCCAATTTGAGTCTGAATAGAGTGTGTCCTGTGTTTAATTCACAGTCCAAATTCACCAATGAACTTGTAATTTTCCTAATCCTTCCAACTAGTATTCCACAGTCACTTGACATAGCCTCCAAACAAGTGTATTGTATGCTCTGAATCTATTTAATACATTAAGGTATAGAAAAGAGAGAGAGTTTTGCAAATGAACTCATTTTGTAGAGACCCATTTAGACGGTTAGTTTGGTGAGGGGATTTTCACTGGAAATAAGGTAAGTTTTACATGGCCTGGGTTGTGTAAAAACTCTTGGATAACCGTTTACTAGAGGAGCTATTTGCATTCTCTTCTTTTGAATCCATTCCTTCTCTCTCTTCCTGATCCCCACTGATGGCTCTATTAAACTCTAAAAATCCTTTTTGAGACTTACCACGATCTTCAAAATGGAAATACTACTTACGGAAATAGTTTACTAGAGAGAGAAAGTGAGAGGAAGGTTATGTCTGGACTTTGCATACGAAACCATGGAGCAGAGAAGAATGTGGAAGGGAAAATGGGGTAGAAATGTCAGGGTAAAAATGGCAAAATTTAATGTAATAGCTTTTCGTGGAGGATGTAGTACTCGAGTTCCAAGAATATCTTCAGCTCACAATCTGCAGAGTGAAAGTGAGCAACAGCTGCTCTCTTCTTCTATCCATGCATACATACAAAACTTTTTAATTTTCTCTTCTATTTCTTCCAGGCATGAATTCCACAAAAACTGTGTTGATCCCTGGTAAAATTTTTAAAGTTTTTACCTAAGATATTATGGTAGCACCATTACTACAGTTGTATTTACGAAATTTTCATTTACAAAGGTTGCTGGAACATCGAACATGTCCACTCTGCCTTGCTGACATTTTAAAATTTTATGGCTTCGTGGTGAGTATGCCTTTCCATTTTTTTTTCAATTCTTAATTTCACACATTCCAACCTAACTTTATTAATGTTACTCTACTCTACTTGGAGGACAGAAGTGACTACTACGATTCTACTAAAAGACTGTCAGTAAATCTGACACAGTGGAGTGTGTGCATCTGTGCATGTGTGAAAGACAGAGAGAGAAAGATATTTTTTCAAGAGATCAAATTTGCACCTGGTGAAAGTAGTAAATGTAATTTCAAAGTTTTGATGAGCATTTTGCAATCTCACAAGGAAATGTCCTTCAATCCGCCCACTCTCTTTCTCACACACACGCACAATGAGAAAAGAAAAGATTTTATGACAGTGAAGATGTGAGATGTGAAATGTAAATCAAAATATTGGATTTCTTTTTCATCTTATCATTTTTTGAGAAAATCCAAATATACTTACACAGGAAATTTCCATTGCATGCATGAGTCAACAATAATTGACATCATTATTATTATAACAACTCTCCATTTCCAAAAATATACTATGTAGCTGAGAGACACATTAGGTAAAGTCATTCTGTGTGTAGGTAGTTTTTATTTGGAAGAAAACAGAAATATGGCAGCGAGACAAATCTAAAACAAAATAGAAGAAATTGGCAGGTAACGTTACACAAATTGTAATGAAGATTTCACTGTACGATAGTGACATGACTGTTCTCATGTCATGCAGTTTCCACATTGTTTTCAAATTCAGTTTTGATTCACTAATCACGTTGTAGGTCCTTGTGTCTCTCAGCATGACTTTTCTGTCTAAATGTCAAATTTATATTTGGGTTGTAAATAATGAGGTTATGTATGTCTAGAGGGGAATAATAGAGTAGAAGGAGAGTGAGTCTCTTTCCTACATTTCCCGTCTGCATGGAAGCCCTCTAGAAATTATTATTATTAGGAAGAATGTACTCAGGAAAACTGGGTATAATGCAGATGGATGACAGTTTGGAAAATATCGCTGATTGAAGTCATTCAAGAGTGAGAGTAAGAGAGATTGAATAATGAAGGACGAAGATGACTGGAAAAATGTGACGGGGAGGGAAATGGGATGTTTATTTGATTTGAAAATATTTATTTCAGTTTACGGGTAGCCAGGAAAGTATTCTACACCTCGATTTGGATGACAACGGGCTGAACTCATCAGAATCTCGAGAAACAGACTCACCGTCTCATGAACCATCTAATTCTAATCATGCAGCTCAGGTGGATGAACACCCTCAATCATCCTCTTTTCCCTCGTCTCAACAAAATATAGACTTGATAAGAAAGTCTTCCCTCATATCCCTGGTAAGTATTTTACTCCCAATCTCTTCTTTTTATCCTCTTATATACACTCTTTTCTGTACTGTACTAGAATCCTTCTCCAATTGATCCACTACACATGTACTTCACGTACACACACACACACACACACGCAATCAACTTCCATGACTCAACTGATCTCTATTAGAAGAGCCAAATCATTTACTCGAAGCTGTAGGTCATGAAAAAGAAAATTGATTTTCGGATGTCAAATACATACATTCCGTATTGTACACATTATGTACTGAGATACGGGAGAACGTCGTTCCCGGATAAAAAAGTTCCTACAGAAATGTACGATCACACTAATTATTCAAATTTTAATTACGAAACTTTTAAAAGTACAATGATGACAAATCTGATGAAACTTTGTGTCATCATTCTTGGATTTCAATCCTTCTCATTTACATTTACCCACTCAACTCTGTAGTATAATATATGTACGTGTGTAGAGGGAATGTAATGAGTTTTTTTGTTCAAAATAATTCCAAGAAGGAAAAACTCTACACTTTTTTCAACACAATTATTTTATTTGACCCCTTGATGTCTCAGCTGAAGAATTTTAAAATGACAAAACAAATTACATAACATGAGTACACAATATTGTACAAAATAAGATGTTCTATCACAAAATTTTTGGAGTAAATGTAGGCTAACTACACTCTATTACGTACAATGTCCACTATATTAAATATATAATTATTATAACATGGGACATACAGGGACAGACTAGAGGAAAATAATCTCAGTCGCATGGTTATGACCTAACCTCAATCGATGTGTGTGTGTGTGACCTATTTTCTACGTTAATAAACTTCCCGAAGCTTTCCTCCCTTCCTTCCTCCTTTCTCCTCCTCCAACCCCCCGTTGTGTTTTCCAACATAATGTAATACATCTCTCTGTATATTCTATTATTTGACCTGTGAGTGCTTTCTCTGTATACAAACATATGTACACTCTGTCCATACACGTACGTATGAGCACGTAGACCTGGAGGAGAAAATAATCTGGATGGGTAGTGTTATTGCTTTTGATCCCCCCTTCC
The DNA here is from genome assembly GCA_009870185.1 of Pygmarrhopalites habei. Lineage (NCBI taxonomy): Eukaryota > Metazoa > Arthropoda > Collembola > Symphypleona > Arrhopalitidae > Pygmarrhopalites > Pygmarrhopalites habei. Next base: position 7,811 of record WJFB01000396.1, on the reverse strand, counting down.
CTTCCTCTCATACTACAAGTATATGTACTTTAAAGTATATGATATGAAAACTGATGACAAATCTTACACAATTTGATATTTCAGACGGTCGTAGCCGCACCGAGGGGAAGTATATCAACGCAGACAGCAACAGCAGATTTGGCTGAGGTAGACTCTTCATTGAAAAACTCTCCGAGTAGAAGAGCATCTTCGAGTGACAAGCACCAACAGCCTCCTAGTCTTCATGAAAATCCACATCAAGAAGTCCCTGACACAAATGAGAAAAAATCCTCCACATCCTCCTCCTTGTCTTGTCCTAGTTCAAAATCAAATAGCAAGGTTCCTCCTGTGGAACTCGAACCTGATATTGTGACAGTGGTCGAAGATGAATTGAAAAATGATTCTACGTTAAATTCTCACTCATCCCTCAAAGTTGTTCCAGTACCCCATCCTCCTCCTTCCCCAACGTCGACGACTTCAAATGAAGTTCCGTCCGAAGAACCACAACTGGAACATGATAAAAAAACAACTGTCCACATTGAAGATGAGACGAGTGGGTCGTCGGCGCCGACAAAAAGTTTGAAAAAGTGAGACAGAGAGTGAGAAACCTCAACATCACTTATATAGCCATGATGTATGATGGAGAAATCCTGTGATTTTTAATTTCCAATATGTATAAGTAATATTGATAGATATATATATATAACGAGGCTGACCTTGATTTTACGGGGCTTTCACAATTGGAAGTCCAAACTTGGAGCAAAAACTTTGAGTCTAGTGTGTAGGTACTATACATTTAAATACATATATAGAATATAATTACTCGTATAACAATTTCGGAATTTACACAAACAACACATGATGATGATGAACAGCGTGTCTCCCGTCAATTTATTCAAACTCCCTCATCCTCCTCACACAAAAAAGTACAGTCCCATGAAAATGTTTGACAAACTTTGGATCTTGTCTGATCGTGAGTTCCACTTGAACCAACTATTCTGTGTCCTGTTCATTCATAAATCAAATGGACACTTTTGTGAGAAAGGAAATTTTTGTGCAAGAGAAAGTGAGAGAAAGTAGTGTGACAAAAAATTGATGAGACCATATTCGGGGGTGAGATGAATGGCGGTGAGTGACGACATTTTTTTCAGTGCTCAATTCTACTCTCAATCGAAAGAATTATTCCAGAACTGCCTGCCTACCTCCTCCTCTACTAATTCATTTTTTAATCTGAATTGTCTAATTTATTCCTCACATGTTGTTCGTGTATTCTTTTCCAGACAAGAATAGGTGTTTCATCACTTTTCCAAATTTTACTTGTGATTTTGGGAGGTGAAAAACTTTTGCGTGTGTGAGTGCTTCTTGACGACAGCAATTCCAAATCCATTCATTTCGTGTGTTGTCAACAATAACATTACCCAGTACATATGACGTTCATTAATGAAAAAAGTATTCAAAATGCTGTATGCTGAGAATTTCCGCTGTAAGGTCTTATTGGGTCCTTACAGGATAAGTAGTACTTTTCACAATACACACACACTATCATTCCTTATTTTTTACTTCTTTCATAAAATGTGCACTGTACTTCAATGTCCAAAGAAAACAAAGATAGATCCTAGGAACACTTTAGTTTAGTCTGTATAATTTTTTTGGTCAACATTGACAGTGAGTAATCAGCACTGCACACACACACAAGCTTAGCACTGAAAAATATGTATATTATGAATGTATGACATCGCCTCAGTACACACACAGTGTACTTAAAAGTCTATTGTATTAAAATATGAAGCGAGGGAAAATGGGAAAAGACTAATTTATTATATTATTATATATTACGATGTTTATACAATTACACAACATGTATATTCATTTGTACTTTTGTGAGTGTCCGATGATGTTTTTTCGACTTATGTTTTGATGAGTGTATTTCGCCACGAAAGTTTTATATGATGTTAGTACTGAGACTGATTGTTACTGTTGAAATAACGGAAGTTTAATTTGTTGTTAAAAATCTACTTCTTGTATTTTTCGCTCTGAAATGCCTAAAGAAAAAAAAAAGAAGCGACGTCCAAAATTTCAAGCAGCAAGTAACAAAACTTAAAAAGTACTAGCCATGATGGATGGGATAAAGACATTATTGCGTAGATCGTTGTGTGTATACTATTCAAAAGAAAAATTCAAAATATTACGCAAAAAATTTAGCTGTCCAACTCTTTGCATTGTTAGTACTTTCTCTTTATGTTCTTTTTTAGTTCTTGGTTGGATAGAGATCATGTCCTGTCATTATTGACAGTCCAGGTTCAAATCAAAGTTAGTGATATTATACGAGTAAAGGAGTTTCAGTACTAAAAAGTTTGAGTACTAAAAAGTAAACACTGATGACTGGCCTTTACGTGATATGTATCCGTAGCTGCTAATTACGAATATTATTTTTGATTGTTGTACAAGGAAGATGTATGTACAAGGTTAGAAATGATACAGTGAAACGATGACAAGGATTGTTCAAATTTTTCTCAAGTAAATTTGAGTTTGAAAATGTCCATTTTTGGTTGTACAAGGCCAAAGTTTAAATCGTCACTGACAATTGGTCAGTGACGGACGTAGGATAATAATTTAAAAAAAGATCTGGCCATTCCCTTGAATCAACTAAAAGTTTTATAAAATTCTTATTTAAAAGGCCCTGACATTGAATTCACTTTATCATTTCCAACTCCGTGCGATGGACAGTGAGTGCATTACATTTTACATTTAGTGCCAATCTTTTCAAGTTTAAGTGACTCATTGCAAAAGTAATACACCTACATTGAAATTATGATATAATTTTTTTGTTCACAAGACTCAAGTACTGTTATAATGAACTGTAAATTGTTACCAGTCATTCTTTAATTATTAAATTAATAGTATTTAGAATATTAGGAATGGAGGCGAATGTGTCTATAAAGTTTTTGCAAGTGACCTGTTATTTAAGTTTTTGTTTTTTATATACATATAGCACGTAAGGTGTGTTCTTAACGTGTGACCATACAATGATGTCATACATACAATGATATATATTATTATAATTATTATACGAGAGCATATAAACTGTGAGTTGAGAATACTTACTAACGTAGTGATTGTTTCGAGAAAGCGTAGCCCAAATTTGCCAAATTTGGGCTACGGTCAAATAATTATAAGTCATCATATCTAATCATGTGTTTTGACGACAAAAAAACTAAATACTTCAGCGATCGAAATCTTTAAAAAAACGGAAACAAAAAATATATAATAGAGCATACAACATATATAAAATATATATACGTTATATGAAATATTAACGATTTAGCATACTATATGACTATTATAGAAAAAAAAATTTAAGCAACAACCAATGTTGATGAATATATATTTAAATGATTACCGTCACATCTTTGAATATTTGGAAAAATTATAGTACCCAATTACAACCATATATGCACTCATGTGTATAGTGATGTAATAATGATGGGGTATGATGTAAGTACGGACGAATAATTAATAAACAAATAACACCTTCATCTTGTGAAAATTGTCCAATTAATCTCCTTTCGACAGTTAGTCTGTGGAGAAACTCGTAGACCTGTCGTCTCGTTATGGCTTTGCAGTAAGATTAAATATATCAGGCCATGGGAAATTTAATTCTTTTAACAATGGTGACAAGACTTGGATCATATTACAGAGATAAGTTTTTGAAAAATCATCTTTCACCACTTTCACCGTCACATCCTAAACTCACTCAGTCAAGTGTACTGTCATTCAGTGTAACTCACACCACATGTACATTGAATTAATGAGCTTCGAGAGGAGATTTGTACACATGGCTTAGCACAGAGTGTGGACGAGATCCGTAAACAACTAACTTCTAGAGACTACGTTCACCGTGAAAGTTTGATAATTGTGAACCCATCCTCTCTTATCCCACGCTAATGACTCCCTATTCCAACTGACAAACAGAAAAACCAAAAAGTAATCATAATATCTCGTCTGGATTCATTTCCTTCTATACTTCAGCTTTTATTTGCTCCAAGGGAATCAATTCCAGTTATTTTCTATTATAAATAATACTCATGAATCGCTTCAAGGCTCCTTCCGCCCTTCTCTTCCTCCCTCCCACATGTGCAAACCCTCCTGCAATAAACGTGTTATGACTTGAAAATACTCTAGCACATGTCTCTAAAGGAAAATTCAAAATCCATACATGTGTAGTAGCCTCTCTTTGTCTATTGTTCACAAAATAACCAATAAACAGGGTCTCCCTCCAGAAAACCCTCCAACTTTCTCCAGTGAGCATTACTTTCACCCTCTTTTTCCAGGGAAAGGACGTTACACCTCAGTCCCTTTGACAATCTCGTCCAAGTCTTGCATTTAGGAAAAAATTATGTTGATGTCCTTCGAAGTTAAAACTTTACAGGGAGATTTTGTCCAAATATTATGTAAAATCATGCTGTGAATTTGTTGCCGTTTAAAATATCCTATTAATTGTGATATAGTTCACCATCTCACCAAACGATATTTATCTCGTGTAAGGTAATGCTGTCTAGCTAAGTAAGATAAAGGAAGGGGACTTGAGAAAAAAGCCCCACAAGTCATAATGTCTAGACTTTTTTGTTGTAGACTGTACCCATGCATTTGTGCAATCAACTCCGGGCTTCTCCATCCGAAGTTAGGACAATACTAAATGCAAGGTATGAGCATATGCCAATTATGTCCAGAAACTTATACTCCATCGCACAATTCTGCACTAAGCTTACACTACTGTTAAAAACTAGGAAACCCAGTGCACTTAACGCTCGATTTATGTCAGCAAAATTGAGGAAAAACACTTGTTGTCCTTCAAAAGGCTTCTTAGAGTAAAACATTCAAGGATGAAAGAAAGTCTCGCTTGTTTGTGATAGCTAAACAGACAACTCCCGGGAACTCTCTGCACTCTCTAAAAGATATCCTCAGCTCCTTATTACTTCTTTCTACACAAATGAATGACAAGACGTAATGTAATTGGATTTTGAGTCTTGTTGACTCACTCACCTTAAATTGGCTTAATTTTGAACAATTGGCAATTAAAACTATTTAATTGATTACGATATTGTGACACGCGCATATTGTACACCAGGCTAACATGATTTTCACAAAAATAAATGCATCTGACAAGAGGAACACTGGTTACACGTAGCGTCTCAAGAACGTTTTATTCAAAAATTTGAATTCGGACTTTGTGTCATTTTGCGAAATAACCTCATTCGATGATTCTGAGGTCATCAATGTGTACAAATACATATATTGGTAAACTACATTATATACCCTAGTACGCACTACCGTTTGCGTACACTATAAATGTACTATACTATACTATGTACAGTCAACCTAGAAAAATTCTCAACATTCAAACCGGAACTAAAAATGTACAAATATTCACAAAATTCAGTAAATTGTATTATCTAACTAATCTCTAATATCTGAATTCAGTTCGTTTTCTGACAGTGAAGCAGATGTCAGAAATTTGGACCCTCGTGCAAATCGTGTTGAGCTCTGTGTCATCAAAGAATTAATTACTACACTACTTATCAAACCTCGAATATTGTATGTATGTCAAATTCGTCTTTACCGAATTGTTCGCAAATTCATGGAATCCTCCTGGCTCTGACGCGTATCCTTCTGGTCCATCCGTATCATCATCCGAATAGTCTGAAAAATAATACAATTCATGAACACAGTAGCAGACAGCAAACGATTATTTCTGAGAAAATAAATTAAAGATGTTCAATTACCGTCATCAGTTCCTTGTACGGGGAAAGAGCGGATTTTGCAGACCATCTGAGCCAGATCCGTGAAATTATAAGATGAACTCTTTGTACGCTCAAGCTGAGGGCGACTAGACATTTGTACACTCTTTCTTCTTTGGATTCCAAATGACTCGCCTTGTAGTGTCAAAATCGAACCGCCCCTCATCATTCCGTCAAAATAAGTTTTTCCATGATTGTACCCGACGTCCTGACACAAAAAAAACGAAGTTATCATTACTTTCCAAACTTGGCACTACCGTACGAATAGGAATACAAAAATTACCTTTATTTCATCAAAACTTCCAAATTGCAACGTCTTATACTTGTCGATAGGCGGACGAACATAATGGCAATAACTAAATTTAGAAAATTTTCAAAGGGGAACAACATATTGAAACATTCGTGTACTTTATGAAAAATACTCCAAGATTTAATTTCGTCTGTATATTTAATTACTCGCTATTCCGGACTTCCTCCAGCTGCCGGACACATGACACATAAGCAAGTCTCGACTGAATATCGGGCAAACTTGGTACTTTGACGTTAGTTGAACGAAAATGACTCGTCTAAAAAATGAGACAAAAATGACATTAGCAATAATTTTGATCACTAAAAACTCCAAGAGGGAACTGAAGATTCGAACTGGCCAAACTATCATAAATTGTGCATAAATATCTGGTGGAATTTTACGAACCCATTTTTGCCACAACAACCACCAACCAGACAACGAATCTCCATAATTCGTCAGATCGGTGTCATCTTGTGAACCGACATCCACTGCTAAAATGTACCTTGCTCCTCGTGTCCGCATCACATCCGCTGGAATTTTTATTTTATAATGCCATCAATATTTTACACTTTGTAATTTCATAACTCACCAAAATCTTTCTAAATAATTATGGTATTAAGTCTGAAAAGACTAAATTATGGGTATACCAAAACAGGCTCGGTTGAAGCAACATGAACATAATAAATTTCACATTGCTCATAAATTTGGAGCTTTGTAACAGACATACTGCAGTGTGCGTGGGGAAAATGTACACTTAAAATGTGTACTTGTCATTCTCTTGTACTCAATGGTGTGACTCATCTAAACAAAGTAAAAGAAACCTGGAACGTTATTAATGTAGCAGCCGTCAATTAGCAGATGACCATCCGCAGGATCGCAAATGGGAGGAAAAACACCCGCAATTGTCATGGACGCACGTACGTAACGCCAAACAGTTCCTGAATTCCACAGAGGGAATAGTGACAAATCAATTCATATGCCCGACACACAACTCAATGAAATTAATTTACATGTGTCCATCCTCCACCTTGTACAACAATCCAATCACACAAACCACGAAGTCTTGTACAGTCACATACAGTCTCCCCACTGTAGTCTGCTTATTACAATTACAGAGTTAGTCAAGAGTCCACGACAAATCGTCCCTTCAAAGTTTAAACAAAAGCTACAACTTTAAAATGCTGTTCGTTATTGTGAAATCATAAAGCGCATACAAATATTCAAATTAAATCAAATAGCGAAAGCTCAAAGGAAATTAAAAGTCAACGAATACAAACAATTTTACAAATCATGATTACGTAGAAATGGTTACACTAGAAAATTCAGCATTAAATCCAAATAGCTAAATGCAGCTATGGTCCATTAACAAATTAACCGCTACAGAAAGTGTATATCGCCCCAGGTTAGATCTAATTCATTGAATAATTTTAGAGCAATATCACTTCACTCATATCTTCATACATTATAGTCCTATTATGTTTGAAAATTTTATACATAATTCTTTTATGACTTCAGATCCTGTCAATCATCTTTATACACTCATCTAAGGTGAGTCGTCTTTTAATACACCTGCAAGTTGCCTGACGAACCTAAAACATTTTTTCATTCTTAGATTTACACAGTCAAGAACTTTACAATATGGTTTATAACGGCATTACCCGTAATTATTGTCAAGTAGAGGAGTGGAAAGAGTAAGGAAAGTGTTCAGGAGCATTCAATCCAACAAACTCCATAGCCGAAGCACA
>WJFB01000395.1:52341-66141 GCA_009870185.1 Pygmarrhopalites habei | reverse complement strand
GATGAGGACATCGTCACTTGCACAGGCAACCCGAAAATACTCCGAAAATTCCAATCCTGAAGAGCGCCGAAAATGCACACCCGTCCACCAGCGTGAATGAAAAGAACTGAGGCATAGAGAACCGAGGACGGAGGAGAGCGCGCGTTTGATTTTAATTGCAATTAAATATGCATTTAAGTTTTTCATTTAAATATTCACCCAGTTTACCACAGAATGGTAGAAGCTACGATTAGTATTCTTTGTTATATGTAGACCGGAATACAACTAAGAATGATTTATTTTTAAAACTTGCTTCAAAATCCAACTCAATGAATCCACTATTTTGTTGTATAACAACCAAGAGGAAATAACATTTTATTCAAATTATTCCGCAGATTAACTGGTTATTTTTTTTTATTTTTAAAAAAACAACAGTTGAAAATTACGCAAAAAAATGATAGTATAATTCAATGTTTTATGCGTGGACAGGGTGGCAGGGTAACATTGTGTGGTTTCTTATTTTCATGAAAAGGATATCATGAAAACTTTTGCATCATAACAATATTTATGGAACAAATAGGTACACTACAAGGGGGAGAAGAGGAGTGGAAAGGAGACTCGGATTTTAATTTAATGAACTCGTAAAAAATGAATAAGATAAACCAGAGGATGGAAACCGTCTGACACTCAATTTTTTTTTGTTCTGGTGTCTCTGTTCCCCCTTCCTCCACACACACACACCTTTTCGGTTGTGATGCAATTTCCTCCGAGAATGTCTGTGGGGGAGGGAAGGAGGGTGCGTGAGAGCTGAAGATGGGGGATGATGATGTGGGTAATTGCATATGTATGGAATGGAGAAATAATCATAATAATAATCCTTCCCTGTTTTATGGAAAAACAAGCCAGAGAAATTTACATGGAGACAAAGTCAACTCACCCTCTCTTCCTCCGTTGCATTGAGTAGAGAAGGGGACGAGAAAGAAAGTGAAAGTGAGAGAAAGAAAGGGAAAAAAGGAGGAGAGTAAATTTTTGAATTAAGCCATAAGTTGAAAACATGCATGATTAGATTTAGTCGCGCTAGAAGAAATGAAAATCGTGGTGAGGGAACAAGAACCTCCCGAACTTTTTCTCGCTCTCCTCCCCTCCCTCCCCTCTGTTTTGAGTTTGTGAAACGACTTTGACTTTCTCTGAGGCTTTACATACGCACAGTAGCAGCAGGGGAAAAGAGAGAGAGGAGGAAGAGGAATGGGAAAAAGGGAGAGAGTGAGAGAAAAAAAAGAGTTTTTCAGAGAGAGAAGTAGCAAGTAAGTGCAATTTTCTGGTGCCGGAAACATAATCCAGAAGTTATGATTTCTTTCCGCCAGGAGCAAAAAATTCTTTCGGGTCGCATTGTGCCTGTACTGACTGGCTGGAGAGTGGGGGAGGGAAAGGAGTGTGCTGGAGAAAACTTCTGTTTCACTCCAACTCTTGTCTTGATTTATGCACTAAATTAAGGCGAAAATTATCTTGCCACATCCGCAGCCGAGAAGAGAGAGCATCGCAGTGGCATGACAATGGCCCTGGCAGCAGCCAAGGTAAGGACACACAGCGTCATCCACAGTCAACCCGGAGGAGGAAGGAGAGTCATGCACGCTGAGCAAGACAAACACTAAATTCTTTCTTTTTCACCCCAGTCAAATGTCTCTATAGCCCTCCTTTCTCCGATCTTCGCTCCTGTCGACGGATGGAGAGTGACCATGTCATATTATCAACACGTCGTACATACTCCTCCAAATGCCTCTCTTCAGTTCCCTTCAAGGGAGAAAGCCAAGCGTGACGCTTTATTGTTTGGATGAAAATGCGTACGTTTTTTATTTAAATTTAAAAAATTGTCACAATTTCCTCTTATCTCAGCAACGCTTTCTTCTTCTCCTCCCTTTTTTCCTGTCTTGAAGCATCAAGGCTCTCAGAAAGACGGACTTGGAGATAGTTCCTTATGTAGTCTGTGTTGTGCTGGAGAAAATCAACTTCCGGTTTTACTACAGCTCAAGGTAAACTGTTAAGTTGAAGTGCGTTCAGAGGAAGAGAGAGTATGGATGGTTTGGTTGGAGTGTTTATTGATACTTATCTACACTTATCCCCTTGAGGTGATCTCAGATCGGGAGTCAGTGTAAATTTCCAGGGGTACTTGAGACTACAACTGATAATTTTAGATGACTCATTTCGATGTGGAAGGAAAATGGGTCATTGCGTCCCTTCCTGCTCATTCGGCTGCTAACCCAATGCAAAAGATGGTGATTAGTATGCAGGGACAGGAACTGGAAGTGGATGAGACTCTCTCCCATTAATGGATTTCAAATGTTCTCACTTATTCGCTAAATGTTCACCAAGGCAGCCATTGTAGCAACTCCAAGGACAACCTCACTCCCTTCCTAAATCAACAACATCAGATATTTACAAATTTTATATTTTATTATTTTTAACTCCAAATATGAAGTCCATTGCCAAACTTCTACCTCATCAATACAGAAATGAGAGAGACAATCTCGCATCAATTTCATACTCAGAGTGAATCATTGCCGCCGAATGATTTTTCAATTAACATTTTTGATTTGTTCACAAAAATTGTCGAAAACCAAGAGAAAAAAATATTATCCACGTTAGCCATTTTAAAATGTGTTCATTTGTCGAAAACCATTTTCATTGCTGGAGTCAGTGAAATCCTTATAACAAAATACACGCACAAAATTCTATTCAATGGCCTCAGTCTACTAAAATGTAAACGGTCAGCAAAAGGTTAGGTTAGGTTATGTTCTTGACAAGTTCTGTGCCGTAGTTTTTTTCTAAAAAATTAAATATATTTTTAAACTGGAAAACGCTGTTCTTCGTATTTCTATTTAAAAAGAAGTTGATAATATTTCATTAGTTATGTCAAGTAATGTGAAAAATTCTGCAAAAATAAGTGGCAGCAGATAAAATAATAATTTCTTTCATTTTATGCTGCTGAGCAAACTGACCATTTTGCATAGTCGTAATCAAAATATTTTCCCAAATTTCCATTAAGCGACTGCTTAGTGGAACTACTACTTTTCACATCCCGGAGAAAATGTGCACCAATTCCAGATTAATCACTCTCAATTAATATTCTACTTTTATAAAAGTATACAAATAAGAAAAAATGTTATTTTAAACTTGAACTTTTTCATTTTCGCATTTTGATAGATTTTAAAAAATTGAGGAAAATGCAAGAAATTCTTTGACGTTTGAGTAATTTGGAAAGCAGAGCAGTATCCATAATTAAAATATCTGGTTGTGGCATGACCATCTCAGCTAAGAGGACGAGCGAGACTTTAATAAGTTCATGAATTCATACTCGGCAGGGAAATTCAGCTGCAATTTCTACAGAAAAATAATTGGAAAAATTGCGTCTTCTTCTTCCGTGACATTCCTGGAAAAAGTGAAAGAGAAGGGATGAAAGGAGAAAGGAGGAGAAAAGTGTTTAGAAAATATCTGGAGATCTTTTTCCGCTGTGCCTTTTTGGGTGTTTACTCTGGAGAAGGTGCTCAGGAGAAATTAAATGGAAGTGTCAGTCTGACTAAAGGAAGAGGACGGGAGTCGGCCATTGATGATGTCACCATGTGTGTGTGTGTGTGCTTGTACAGGAGTACCAGGAAGAGTGGCTGTAAGGTTATCAATGGGCATAGATTACAGTTGGCCCATTTAAAAAAGGGGATGGTGGTGGGATGAATGAGATTTGACCCAAAATGACATGACCGAGTAATGTGACCCATGATTGATGTAACGTGTGAATTTCTAAGAGAGGGAGGGAAAAGAGTAAATAGTGGAGACGGGTGGCTGGGATGAGTAGGGAAAGGAGAAAGACAGCTGAGATAGACACAATGTTGATGACAGTCTCTCTTTTTTGCGGAGAAAGTCAAGGAGGGGGAGGGAGTGAAAGTAAAAACAGGAGAAAGCCCTGCTCAGATGAATCTTTCATGTTGTCAGATAAATGGGATGAGGGGCTCTGGTGTAATTTAAGTATGAGCTTTGATCTGATTCAGAGACGCAATGGGGGCGAGAGAAGAAAGAGGATTCCTCCTGTAAATGTCGTCAATAGCCTGAATCTTCTAAATGCATGGACGACTAGCGAGCGAGAGAGAAAGTGAAGCGGCGGGGAAAGTGTGAAAGTCAGACAACTCAATCTTGGACGACTAGAGAGACAGGCGGGTCGTCGTCGTTCCTGGCTCTGCCTCTGCACGAAAGTAAACTGGCAAGGGAGAAGACGAAGACTAAGAACAAGTTGTCACCAAGTGAAAGTGTAGTCGCAACTCTCATTCGCATTTCACTTCCACACACACACAAACAGATAAAGAGAGGAAAAGCCAACGCACTTTCAGTTTATTTAAGTTTGAGCTTGCAAAAACAAATGCCGAGAGCATGTGCTCACATTTTTCTTCCCTCCTCCTCTTCCTCCTCTTTCAAATGGTACACATTCCAACTTGCCGTTTAATTTAAAAAATTTGAAGCCCCATGAATTCAACTCTAGTGAAATGGAGTAGGTGAAGTAGTTCAAGTTCTGAATCCTTTTAACTTTTTCCAATTAACGTTTATTTATTTTATAACTCGGATTCTTCCATTTCATTGTCACACTGTTAATTTCGGTTGTTGGTGCAGAACCTTTGAGAACTAGTCTCACACTCTCCCGGCTTCATTGGCGATTCAGCTCCTCTTATTTCCCCGCCTCTGACACGCTTATTAGACTTGGAGATGGGAAGATGTTGCTCTGTTTGTTTCACCCCAGACTATTTTTGGAGATTCTCTCCTCTATCGTGTGCACATGGAAGGAATATGATGGGGTGGAATACACGGATTTATATAAATTTAGAAAAATCAATAGTTCCCTGGAGAAGTAATTAATTTTCTTTCGTCTTTGCATTGAACTTGTTCCATTGTGAGATATTGTGTGTGTGTGTGTGTGGCGGGGGATGCAGAAGTGACTGTGCATTCTAATTGATGACTGCTACTGTTTCTTTCGCTCTAGTTCTTGAGTATATGTACACCAAGGAGGGTTCTACAAGTGATAAAAGGGGAGAGGAGGAAGAGCAAATAGTGTGAGGGTTGGAATAGAGCTTTCTCCCCGTTGAGATTTCAAATCACAATTACAAGGAGGGAAGAGAGAGGGAGGAAGGCTATGAAAAGAAGTTTGTAACTTTTTGAAGAGTTAGAGTTGGTAATAGGATTGCAATTGGCTTTTTCCCCCTCCGTTGTGGCCCCTTTACTCCTTTTCTCTATTGCAATTTGAATGAAGCCTCACACACATTCCCACTCTCCCTCCCTCCTTTTCTCCCTCCTTTCTCCAGGATGACTTTGATAGTAAACTACATTCTTCTCATTCGTGAAGACAAACCGTCTTGCTATTTTCCACGTTCCTTTTCTCTCTGTGTCTCTTCCTCTCTATGCAAATACACACTCATTTCTTTCTTTCCAGGCAAACACAAACAGGAGACAGGGCTGAGAGGGGACTGAGGACAGGATGTGAAGAGAGAGAAGGAAAAAATTGATGCCAAAATTAAATCTGTTCTTCATTGTAGACAGAGCAAAAGGAAGAGAGGGAGAGAGAGAAAAGGTAATGAACACGTCGCGGGGAGGGAGCAAAATGAAATTCTTTCCCTCGTTCGCCATCCATCCATTCATGTTACCATTTCTTATGTTACAAGGGAACAAGATAGAGAAAGAGGGGGAAGTAGCAAGGCTTTTACTCTCAACAAATTTCCCCAACGTCAACCTCACAAAGACTGTACACAACAAACCTCCACTTTTACTGCAAATTCCAAATTGTCCCTCCACTCATTCCCACCACTACCCTTCTTCTACAGATACTAGAGACACACACACAAAGAGAGAGTGAGTGTGTGTGTGTGGATGAAAGTACCTACTGCCACTTGAGAATGCATAAAATGTACCCTCTAGTTGTGCACTGGGAAGACAGGAGGAAGACGAGTGGGTGGCTTTCTCTAACCCAATATATGGATTAGCGTAGATATTGACTAGGCAAAAACGACAGGGGAAACGGAAGAGATGCATCGTGGACTCTGCTGTTCGACAGCAACTTTTTCTCTCCCTTCCCGATCTTTTCTCCTTCCCTTTTTCATGTGTTTTTTAGAACAAGTGCCGAGTTTCCGCCGTTTTTTAACTCCCTCACTTTCTCCCCCTTCTTTGTACTATCCTCTTGAGCAGACACACATGGAGAGAGAGAGGGTTGAACTACGAGTGCTCTCTCCGAAGCGTGTCTCCGTAAACACCCTCCGTCCAATTGATCCGCAGTCAACTTGGTCTTCCTCTCAGCCCCAGCCCGAACTCGGATTAACATAAAAAAGAAATTTTTTCCCACATGGAGACTCCTGCAATTTGTTCCTTCCATCCTCTGTTTGTCTCCAATCCAATTACAGCAGTTCCACACCATTTTTATCAGCTCACGTAACCACTCCACGCACCATTCTAATCCGATTTGCAGTCTGTTTGGAAGGGACGATCTTTGATACAGTGTCCTCGGAATTTGAGAGAAAAGGGGAATTTAATGACTCGAGTCTCATTTTAAAGTGGAAGAAAAAAATTAAAATTTCGTGGAATTTCTTGGCAATTAAGTCTGTGTGCAGAGGACTGTCAAAATATTCAGCCGTCTCGCTCTCTATCAGGAATATTTAAATATACTTTTGAGAATGTAGTTGACATGTCCTGGGAGAGACGTGGGTTCCTTGGTCGTCGATGAGTTGGGATTTGTGGGAAGTTGAGGTTGTCAAAACCAAACGGAGAATCCCTCCTGTGCAAAGACTTCGACTCCGAACAGGATTTCCACTCAAAATTTGAGGGGTGGCTGTGAAGTAAGTCAAATCTTCCTGGAGGAGCGACTGCTCAATTTTCTGATTATCCTTCTCTCTCTTTTCAATTTACTCCCATTTTTCTTCGCATTCACACACACAATCTGGGTGGGAAGAGACCACACACACACTCCCCTGTCCCTGTTCCTGACAACACTCCTCATCCGCCAACAAAAGACGTAATCCGCCTGAAACGCACATTCCTCCGCACCAACTTAACTCCTTGGCCCAGATTATCTCAAGAAAAATTTGGGTCGTCAAATAATTCTCACAATTCTGATGCTAATTATGGAAAAGAATGGCAGATTGCGGGTTTACTTGGGAGCCTTGGCATGGGAATTTCTCCGCCTTTGTTGTGGGCTACTGTCTGAGGTGGCTAGGAAATGGAGGATAAGTTGCTGGAGAGGAGCATCTCCCAATGTAAATTTCATTAATACGGTCCTCTGCACACTCAAATGCAAATTTGAGCAATTAAACCACCCCATCCTCAGTATAAATTAGGGCGGATTCTCTCCGTTATGTCATTGCGTGTAATTAAATGTGGATGTGTGTGGGGGGAGTCGATAAGTAGTAAGTTATGCCCATTGTTATTCAACTACCATGTTGACATTCTCGGGATTTGGGCTGGGTTTCCCCGTCTAATTTATTCGGGGGATCCGATTCATCCTCCAAAAGCCCATTACGTAAGAATGGAGAAAGGGAAAAAATTGGTCCATGTCCTCACAACATTCCCTCACAAATCAAGTAATGGCAAATGGGGATGCTGTGTGTCATAATTTAAATAGTTTTTTGTCCTTCCTTTATTTCCCCCACGATCGTTTGGACACTAAATAATGTAGGAGTTTGCAGGGAGACTACATGTTGCCTTTATGATCCACTTTGGAATAATCCCCATGTCATTACAAAGTTCAGGACGTTGTACAGAGAGCAGGGAGGAAGGAATCTGTTGGTGATTTGAATAATTATCAAATTAAAATGATTTACCGCTCTAATTTTGTCATTTTATCCAAAAGTTTGGTCCAAGGGAAAATTTCCTTTTCCAAAAATCCTCCTTTGATACTTTCCCCCCACACACACACACAACATGAGATGAATATGGGTCAGAATGGAATTCACTCAAAACGTGGACTTGCAAATTTTGTCCAGGTCGTTTTTTGAAAAGACGGGGCGGGGTAATGGTAGTCATGGTTGGTTTGTCCGAAATATGCATTCAGAGTCGAAACCATCGACTCTGATGAGGATGGTTAAAAAGATTTGGTGGTGAGGCTCCATTAAAGGGAAGAAAGTGGTTCTTAAGTAGGGGAGATGATGGCGGGGAGACAAGAGAGGGGATTTTGAAAGGTCTCTTCAAAATTTCTATGAGTGAAAGTCTTCAAGTTAAAGAGTGTGAATTCTTTCAAGGCTGTAAAATGGTTCAGAGTCATTTGACAAGAGTCACAAGTTTTTCCCTCGACGCAAAATGTTTAGGTAGGGCTCATTTCTTCACCAATCGTGCCGTTCACAAACCTTGAAATTCCATGTAATAACAAGTCATTCATATTCAAATGTGAAGCCCACGCTCTGGCTCTGTCTGTCTGTGAAAACGATAAAGATTTGTCATTCCTTTCTGGGAAGCAAATTATATTGCCCGGCATAAGAAATTGAAACGCATACTCTACTTTCCTCCCTGTCTAACTATCGTGAGGAGGAGAAAAGTTATAATAAGGGAAAAGTTTTACAGAATAACCCAAAACATTGGGCTTTCTCTCCCTCGTCGTCCGCCAAACTCTTTTCATCTCTGACTGTGTATTACGGATTATCCTCACCCTCCACACACGTTTATGAGCCCTCCACCCGAAATTTTATACACACTTTTTCGGGGAAAATAAGAGGAAAAGACGAAAGAAATTTGTTCTCATTTTGTTCTGAACCCCCTCCCCCTCCAGGCAAACCATTGCCCTGGTGTAACTCCCGACTGGAAAACTACCTTCCCTCCCTCTCGTCTGTAGCAGACAGAAGACGGAGGGGAGAGGAGACAAAGGGGGAGAAGTAAAAAGTGAAGAGACCTGACTTTCTCCGGGAATGGCACAAGTTGGAATTTAGGAAGTGGAAGTGGATATCATATCATATCACATGATATCATTCAACTTGACATGGCCATTGTAAAAAACTCACAAATATAAAACTGGATTTCTTCAACTCCATTCTATTCTATTCGAGTCCATTTTCGTGCGAGGATATGTGAAAAGTTTTTACAGTCTCAACTCCACTCAGTTGCCCGAACGTGAACGTCTTGAGATGAAGTTTTCTTCCCTCCCCTCCACCATTCTCATTTTCCTGTTCCAAGTCAACATAGCGACACGTTCCCCTGTTTCCCTCCACTTTCTCTTCTCTAGAAAGAAGAGAAAAGGGAGATAGACTGCATATGGCTTGTTGGTACACTCTCAACTAAAAGAGATAAAAGAAGGGAGGGGAGGGACGAGTGTCTGACGGAGACGACTCACGTAACAAGATGCAGTTAAAGTTGAAATGGTTCACAGGATTGACACTCTGCATGCATTATATCTTATTATATTTTGTCAAAATCGGCAAAAACAAGGTGCACTCTCCAGAAAGCACGACAAGCTCCCCTCCTCCCCACCTTTATGGCCTCACACACTCTCATCCCAAATAAAGTTTTACCGCCTCAACAATCTCAGTGTCTCAAAGAAAACTATTCTTCCCACTTTCACTTTTTCCCCTTTTTCTGCTCCATATCTCAATACTCCCGCAAATCACGGCCTTTTTCAAACTGATGTCCATAGCCAGAAAATTCTCTGTTGAAATTTTAATTTTTCTTCAGAGTCCATTATGTCCATTTGTGTGTAGAGACTGGATGACGTCTGAGAGGTGAAGGGAGGCGGATATAACATGGAGGGAGGGAGTGAGTAAAGAGAGACTATTATTTCACATTCTCGGCAGGAAGTGCCAGGACTGGATTTGTCCTTGTCACTCCCCCTGACAAAGTTCCACACTTAGCTTTGTGTGTGTGTGTGATTTCTTATATTAGAGCAGTCTTATATTAGAGCAGGCGATAGAAAATGAGGATGAGGGAAGGGGAAATGAGGGGAGGGAAAAGAAGTGGAAAAATATAGTCTGCAAGGAGGCAGTTCTTCCCGTACTTGTACCTTGTGCATGACGTACTACATTCCCCCTACCATGTGTGTGTGTGTACAGAGTAGAGTGAAAGAGTCAGAGTTTATATATGAAATTGAGCACACTTGGCAAAAGCGGAGAAAGAGAAAGCTGGCAAATGAGTAGAGAAGTCGCCCGGGCCGGAGGAGGTTAAGTTAAAATGCAGGGAGAAAGTCGAGTGAAAGTGTTGGGGATTGCGGTGTGCAAATCGCTCTCAGGTGAGTCATAAAACTTATAGCAAATGTCCTTCTCTCCACGTCCGCCGCCTCCCCCTCTGACTTCAACGTGTCTCTCTCTGTACACACACACTCACTCTCTATCGTAGGTACGTAGACTGGGAAGGACCAGAAGGAAAGTAAAGTGAGAAAAAGCCGGTAAGTTGAAAGTTGGACTTGTTCTCTCTGGGATTTGAACTGGAGGATCCTCCCATGCCCAGCCAATACACCCACGCTACTTTCATCGGCTCGTCATCCTGGAAGAGATAAAGACTCTCTCCCCGTCAAATGTGCACGGGGACAAAGAAGAGATATAATGGGTCTGGGTATGTACGGAAGGTGCATGTGGAATATTATGGGAGTGGAACGCAGTCGGGGTATCAAAATACGGGGATTGTGTGAACAAGTTTTTGTCTATTAAGGTGCATTATCCTCTCCCCCCCGCACTTTGCACTCCATACAATTGCACTTTACATGTAGACACAATGGAGGATAAAATCCAGCCCAAGTGCTCGTCCTGAGTACCTCCGCTGCTGTTGTGGTGACGGGGAAGGTCGGCCTGGCATTCCCAAATTTCAAGGCAGAGATTCAAAAATGTGGACGTGACCATGGACGGGTGTAAATGCAAAATCAATACATTTTAATTCGTCATCGCTAAATAAATCAATTTAATGAGACTCATTTGATGCTACGATAGGCTGTGGTGTCGGCGGTGCGGAGAGATGGGCAATCAAATTCCCTCCACCGCCTCCTCCATCCTCCTCCCGTATGCGTTTTTATGGGATTCTAAGCAGACAAAAAAGTCACACTTTCCTACACACAAACAATAATTGTGTTCGCGCAACAAATACCGGGTAATTCACTCCGTGTTGTTGAACACTAGAGAAATGTGTACGCGCGCGTGTGTCTCCTCTCTCACTTGATCAATTTCTTTTGATTGTCAATGAAGTTGGGGGAAGTCGTACAGAAAACATGCTCACCGTCAAACTCGGAGGAAATTCTCCACAAATTCCAACTCTGCCCGGAAGATTGGGGATTATTCGGGAGTATTTTGTCGAAGCTGTGCAGTTGGGAGAGAGTCGATTGCTCAAACATTCTTCAACGCTGAATGAGGGGAAGGACGCATAATGGTGCAACTAATTTTTCCCGGGGAGTACAATAGCCAAGTAAATTGGAAGGCAATCTAGATTCATGATTTCTCCCCTCCCTCCCCTTCTTCTCTAAACATTCTCCTCTCCTGTACTTTCCCCTCCACATTCCCCATGTATTCTCCCAGAGTAAAGTGTCTCTTTAATTACAAGTAAAAGTTGTGGCAATTGCTATGCGAACGCTCACTCCCCTCCAAAGGAACACGGAAAAAACGTCGAGGAACAGCTAATAAAATCATTTTGTACATCTGCACTTTTACCAAACGAGTCATTCCGCCTCCTCCCTAACTTTTCTTTTTTGTAAAACATTGTAATGTTCCATGCAACTTTTTCTTTTGAATATTCCTTAGACTGTGTTTCAATTCTGCATATCATCATTCAATGACTCGCTAAATAGACATTTTTTAAAACAAATCACGATTGAATAATCAAAAAATATTTTCTGTGTGCCTCACACACAACTTTCAAGCTCTTCATTGATCAGGAATGATCGCTAAAGTTTACACTAGGCAAAAACAGAGGAAAATTAAAAGGTGGCACAGTTCTAAATTTTGAAAATGTGATTTTTTTCTTAGAATAAATAGAAGTTAGTTGCCATCCTTAAAAATTTAATTTCGCACAATAAAAAAAAGCCGTAGCTTTGCATACACAATTAATCAAAATTTCAGAGTGTAGTCGGATATTTTGTAGACCCTCCATGGTTCTGGAATTCTGTCAAAGAACCTCCTCTGTACTTGATCTCCAGTACAGCCTCCGTGTCTGTAGATTTTGGGAAATTTGCAAGTTCATTTCCGCCTCCAGCTCATTGAGCTGCAGCAGGATGGGGGCAAGTTGTTTTCTTGTGTGCCTGGCATTGCCATTGCACTCGTAAATTACGTTGAGAATCAGGATTTGTGATGTAGTCGGATGCAGGCGGAAATGGTCATTCCTTTTCGTCATTACGAATTGCGCAAATGAAATGGAGTCATTCAGAATACAAGGACGAGGAGGAGAGATTATGTTTCGTTTTGGAAGAGGAAAGTTGCAACTCCTAAATTCTGACTGACATTAAACCATTTTGGAGCTTAATTAACCTGTTGTCCCCACCCGCCGTCCGCCGTCTCCCAGTTCATTGTGTGAGGGCTAATGTCCTGCGAGAGGAAATCGCGAATAATTAGAATGGAATGAATATGGAATTTTTCCCCCTCCTCCCTGCTCACCCTGTCCAATGAAAGGAGGAGGTCATGAGGGGAAGGAAAAGAAAATTAATTTGTCGAGAGGATGAAGACCGTGTCAGGGAGACATGGAGAATGGAAGTCGGGCCGCAATAATTTAAATGGCCCAACATACTCGAAGGTATGCTCACTCTGGAATGGAGGCTGCAGCTCCGACTGCCATTAATACTGTATCTAAATTCATTTATCTTGATAAGCCCCAGCACTTATCTTGTACCATTCC
This sequence comes from Pygmarrhopalites habei, assembly GCA_009870185.1. NCBI lineage: Eukaryota > Metazoa > Arthropoda > Collembola > Symphypleona > Arrhopalitidae > Pygmarrhopalites > Pygmarrhopalites habei. The sequence goes on along the minus strand of WJFB01000395.1, from coordinate 53,352 downwards.
CTCCTCGTTTCTGCGGGGGAATGTTTGTGCCCCTTCCTCCCCCCTCTTCTCTGCTGCAGTAATGCATGATGGCCCATTCCCCGGCTCCGCGGCGGGATGAGACTCCGAGTGCGTAGGGCGAACTGAGGAGGCTATACACAGAGGCTCTTATTTATTATACGCTCCACAATAATTTTCCACAAATGCTCGCCTTTTATGCTAGGATTTACCGTCCTCCTCCTCCTCCCATTTATTCGTTCCGGTTAGGTAAATTTAGGAGACGGAAATCATTTATTTTTTCTCTTTTTGAAAACAAATATTTTCTTCTAGAGGAGGAGGAAGAAGAGGAGGATATAAACAAGACGACGTTCAAGGAAAAGGTGGAGGGTTCAAGAGTCACTTTCGACTAACCCCAATTTTTACTCTTCCTCGTGTCCTCCGTGCAAACACATTTTTCCTCCATATTTACTAGTTATACTGCGTCTCTCCAGTCTACGGTCAACAATGCAAGTTTGAACCATATGCTTGTGACTTCCTGTAGTATTCAAGTTGTAGAAACGTACTGGACAAATGAGAGAGTGACAATTAAATAATATTATGCGTCGAAATTTTAATTTGATTCAAAATTTATCAACTTTCATTGATGAGGACAACGGAGGCCAAGGAGAAAGTAAATATTGGAAACAGATATTGAAACACAAATAAGGAAACATTTCTCTGCACTCTGAGCTTTGGAAACCCAGCGGTCAGGATCTCCAAATGAAGCAAACTTTGCGGGAGGAGAGCCATACTCAAAATTTTCACTTTCACGTCGACGTTCTGACACTCTGATGGGATGAGGAGGAGGATATTCAATCGCCATATGAAATTGGAAAAGCATGAAACCATGTAAAGTTTTTGTGTGCTCGACTATCTCCGTCTGGTTTAGGAATGAGGATGAGAGACTTTTAGCATTGGGAATTTGGATTTGTGACATCCTTGGAGAGTGAGAGAGGATGATGCTTTTACTTTTCAAGTGGATGAATTATTTAC